>PIJE02001292.1:34452-86952 GCA_002895965.2 Coryphaenoides rupestris | reverse complement strand
CCCATCGCTCAGTGAGGCGAGGCACATCATTGGCCTGTTGTTGTGTATTGACGGACACGGTCCAGGTGATTCAGTCACACCCCTAACAGCGTACCTGTACTACGGCAGCGCCAGAGACATGAGGACACTAGAACCACATGAGAGGTAGAGAGGGAGGGAGGGAGAGAGCAAGAGGAATAGGGAGATAGAGGGTGCTAGAGAGATAGGGAGAGAGAGAGAGGGAGGGAGGGAGGGAGAGAGAGAAAGATATAGGGAGGGAGGGAGAAAGATAGGGAGGGAGAGAGAGTGAGAGAGAGGGAGGGGGAGGGAGAAAGAGTTAGGGAGAGAGAGAAAGAGGGAGAGTGAGAGGAAGAGTGAGAGACATCTTGAGAGATAGGGAGGGAGAGAGGGAGGGAGGGAGAGAGAGAGAGACAGAGAGAGCTAGAGAGAGAGAGCGGGGTTGTTTTGGGCATGGGGAGCCCAGTGAGTCTGACGGCCACACATGTCGGAGCAGGAGGGGATTAAGGAATGAGGCAGGAAGTCACCGTGGGAAGGAAATTACAGAAGCAGGAGGCGGCACGAGAGTGCATGTGAATGTGTGTGTGTGTGTGTGTGTGTGTGTGTGTGCCTCTGTGCCCTTCACCTTTTTCCCGAGTTCTCTACTCCGCCGTTATTCGTCTGCTGATCTTTTGTTGTGTCAGAGATAAGTATATAGAAGGAGGGGGGGGGAAAAAAAAAAATCAGCTATTCCCCGTCTCAGAGTCCCGTGGGCATGGCGGTACGGCAGATCCAGCTATTGTACAAAGCACAGCTCCCTCTTCTGCCGGCGTGTTCTGCTCTCCCGCGGAGCGCCGGCTGCCGCGCTGTTGCCTCACCCCCGGGGGGACGGCAGAATATAGCGCACCTGGATGGATGTAAGATGGAGGGGTTAGCAAGCAGCTGTATGCTGCAGCACCGAGGCAGCCCAGCGCGCCATACTCTGTTGCACGCAGGATAAAGGGACTTAACCTATATAATATTCTTTGATTGATTTTGCATATCCTGTATATCGTAAGTTTTCATGCATTTTTTGTCTTAATATCATGTGCAACTTCTGAATATTACCTTGCATTATTACTTTATTATTATTATTACTTATCAATATTACCTTTCATTACCTTCATCATGTGCAATATTCCTCATATCATGTGCAATACTACTTCTCAATACCATTGCCAACTAAATATCTTGCCTATATTTTTTTTAGGCTTATTCACTGTACGTTTATTATTCTATGGTATTTATATATGTTTTTATATATTTTTGAGCTAACTCTGGCAAAAGAATTTCCTTCGGGATGAATAAAGTTCTTATCTTATCTTATATACCGTATGTGTGTGTGTAAGGTGAGGTATTTTGATGTGTGGGGTAGACCATTCATACTAAATACAACCCCCCGCATTTAAACACGACTAGATCTGTCTCTTTCTAGCATACAGGCTCCCACACACTCACACTCACCCCCACCCCCTGACTGTCTCCGCCCCCCCCCCCCCCCCCCCAGACCCTGAAGGACCCCACCCTGGCCGCCAGGAAGGACTTCCAGCGCGAGGCGGAGCTCCTCACCAACCTGCAGCACGAGCACATTGTCAAGTTCTACGGCGTGTGCGTGGACGGGGACCCCCTCATCATGGTCTTCGAGTACATGAAGCACGGGGACCTCAACAAGTTCCTCAGGTGGGTCCCTTTTATTGACGTCCGTCGCAGCAGCAGCAGCAGCAGCATGGGTTTGTATGTATCCCGTTGTTAAGTAAGTGTAAGTGTTAAGTATCGACGTTCTGATTAGACAGTTTTTTCCGGGTCCAAGTGGGTCCAAGCCCCTACTGTGTTGGCTGAGGCGCCTGTCTTTTCAACACGCCGCAATGCTGTGTCTGAAAATATTACATAATATAACAATTTAAGGAAAAAAATTACAATGGTGGCTCACTAAAGAAGGAAGTGATGGTAAAAAGGTTTACAGGCTCTGCCATTGTGGTTTGTTTTGGGGACCTGAAGGAGCGTTTGGACCCAGAAATGAATATTAAATCATGCGTGGCCTCAGGATGTTGACTGGACGAGTTTTGTCTATACCAGTGCACGGCCATACCTGAATTCGAAGGACCCATCATTAATGTTCTGAGCTACACCTGTGTGTGTTTTTCCTGCTGTGAAAAGGCGTCTATTGGATTGTGGATGCAATGTGTTGAAGGACCACGGTGATGGGACTCAGTGGAGTGTGTGTGTGTGTGTGTGTGTGTGTGTGTGTGTGTGTGTGTGTGTGTGTGTGGTTGGTGGCTGGTTTAAGCAGCCTCACCTGGCCCCAGTCAGGCTGATTAGACTGGGGCCAGGTGAGGTTGCAGTGCACACAGGTTAAAGCAGCCATCAGCACACACACTCAGAGAGAGAGAGAGAGAGAGAGAGAGAGAGAGAGAGGAGAGAGAGAGAGAGACAGAGAGCGAGTGCACCAGCACTTGATCATGTGCTCACCTGCATAACCATTCAGCAACTTCTCCAACACACCGGGTTATTATCTGTCCTTGGGAGGAGCCCCAGAAAAGCCACTTTTTTAGGCATGTGGCAGCAGCAACGGCCATAGACTTGGTATGATTGCTGTTCAGCAGATGCTTTTATAGTCACTTAAGCTATACTAACTTAAAGTAGCCTACAGTGATTTGTTTTAATAAGTTAAGGTGAAGGCGATGAATTGTTTTCAGGGAATTAATTGTCTTAAAGCTAAGGATTGGATTTGTAACCCAGAACCAGCAGGGCTAGGAGTCCAACCACCCTAATCCCTGGACTATCGTGGCCTCTCTGTATGTATCTTGAAGTTATCCTCAAGGATCAAAGGTACACAATGAATTATGTCAGCTTGATGGCTCCACTCCAACAGATTGATATATTGTTGTATTATGTTCCGCTCATGCTCTCTTACCATTGGCTAAAACGTGTCTAGCTGTCTGATTGGATTTTGTCGGAAAGATCAATTTTTTTTTTTCTGACAGCAAGAGTATGAACACATTATTTTTTTTAATCAGTGAGATCACGGTGAGTCCCGAAGGTCCTCTTGGCTCTCCGGTGGGCCGTCTTTTGATTTCATATCGCAGCAGCGATGGAGTCGACAGTTCCAAGAAGCCGATCCTTGCTGACTGAATCACTACTTATACGCGCATACGGTCTACCCGATATCTGCATATACCGCCGTCTCCACCCACCAGAAATATATTGCTTTCTACTCATTTTATTAAAGGATGAAGTGCGGGGTAGAAATGTGAGATTGCAGTCTTTAGAGGAACCGCCGGTGACCTGAGAACTTTATGCAAGCCAACGCATGAATAATGAAAGTTCTCTGATTGTTGCCGGGGAATGAGATGAAACCGCTTGAAAACAACATGGCGTCACGTAGAGTGGCGAACGTAGCGAATACTAATGTGTTGCCGGCACACCTTTATTCATATTCAGTTGCGGCCTGTCAATTCAATCGGAGTGACTCACCTGATTGTCCATAGCTAATTGCAAATTAATTGCAAAATTGACTGCATAGGGATTTTTTCCAAGTTTTTCCTAATCTTATCAACATGGGAGTGGATGAAATATGCTTGCTTTATGTAAATAGAAATCATTATCATTATTATCATTATCATTATTATCATTATTCATTATTATCATTATCATTATTATTATTATTGGAAATCATTTGACAACACAAAACAACAACAAAACAAACCCTCACAGGTACTGCAGTTAGCATAACAAAATGGTGACGTAACACGCCAACCAATAGATTTGCAGTACAGTTCAAAACTAAATGTTTTTCTATATGTACTTGCGTTCATTTGCATAAAGTTCACTGAAGTTCAACAAGTTCAAACCGTCCCACGCGGCGTGAGCCTCCGCCCACACAAGCAAGCCGTCCCATAATCCTTTGCTCGCTCGATATGCACCCGCCTGGCGTCAATGCATAAAACAAATTGTGATTTTTAGTTATAATTGCATTAACTTTAACAGCCTTAATTAAATAATTGACTGTAATCATTTGTTGTATGAGGAATTATATTATTAGATAATTAGATGATTATTTTTTTAGATATTTTAAGACGCGAGACGGAAGCTGAATTGGTCACCTCTGACTGAACCAGCTGTGTGTGTGTGTGTGTGTGTGTGTGTGTGTGTGCGTGCGCGTGTGTGTGCGTGCGTGTAAAGTGCGTGTGCATGTGTGTGTGTGTGTGTGTGTGAGCTGGGCTCTCCCGCCGACACTGAGTGATAAATGAGCCCGTCGGAGGGAACTACATGTTGAAGACCGCCAATTACTTCCACCTATGAACAAGACACCATTCTGCCCCCTCTCTCCTCTTTACTAAATGAAATGGATCCACTTGAAAGATCCCTTTATTACATTGTTCATCAAGAAAACCTTCGCTCCAGATTATGCCATTGTCGCACATTTCGTATTTGTAAAAAAGAAAGAAAAAGGACAGCAGCATCTTTCAGGGCATGGGTGGGTCTTCATTATGGAGCTGTAGAATCTGCACCCTGACCCCCCTGGTCCTGTGATTGATGGATGAGGGTCTCCATGGGAACAAGACAGGTCCCGACGTTTGAGTGACAGAGTGACACGCCGAGCTGCTCCAGCGACTACACCGGAGTCCAGTTCGCCACTTTGTTCCCGAAACCGTGTCTATTGTTGTGCCCATCACTCGGCTCCATCTAACCCCTGGAACAGCTCTCTCTCCCTCTCTCTCTCTCTCCTCTCTCTCTCTCTCTCTCTCTCTCTCTCTCCCTTGCTTGTGCTATCCTCTCTCTCTCTATCTCTCTCCCTCTCTCTCCCTTGCTTGTGCTATCCCTCTCTCTCTATCTCTCTCCCTCTCTATCTCTCTCTCTCTCTCCCTCTCTCTCTATCTCTCTCTCTCTCTCTCTCTCTCTCTCTCTCTCTCTCTCTCTCTCTCTCTATCTCTCTCGCTCACGCTCCCTTCTCTTGCTCCTGCTCTCCCTCGCCCTCTCTCTCGTTCCCTCCCTTGCTCCTCTCTCCCTTTCCCTCTCTCTCACTTTCCCTCTCTCTCTCTCTCTCTCTCTCTCTCTCTCTCTCTCTCTCTCTCTCTCTCTCTCTCTCTCTCTCCTCTCTCTCTCTCTCTCTCTCTCTCTCTCTCTCCTCTCTCTCTCTCTCTCTCTCTGTCACTCTCTCTCTCTCCCTCTCCCTGTCTCTCTCTCTCTCGCTCTCTAGATTGGCAGGCAGTGATGGATAAGGCAGAGCGGGTGAGACTCTGCCTCGTTCCGTGCTCTGAGACAGGCGTGCACGCAAGACAAGCTCGTTCCCACTTAATTAGCAGCAGCGGGGAATAATGAAGAGGCACAAAGCGTTGCTTGATTTCCTAAGTATTTAAAAAGCATGTCTATATATATATATATATATATATATATATATATATTTACATATATAAACACTGTAGGCATGCTTGTGCAAGTGTGGCGTACAGATGTGTACTATGTACTGCCCCACTTATGTGTGTCTCTTCTATCCATTTTCCATGTTACATACAGTATGCTGCTTGACAAGGACGGTGTGACCTTCCGCAGGAAAAAAAACCCTAAATAGCAACAACAACAACAACAACACACAAGCAGCACATTTAAATCATCTCCTTCACAGCCGGCACTGTGCGCGGAGCGCCGACCACACGGCGCTCCGCGGAAGAGTCTGATTTGGGCGTCCGCCATTCCTCCGGAATATAAAAATTAATTATATAAAAAGAGAGGGGCGAGAGAGAGCGTTCCCTGTGAACGTGGGGCGAGAGTGAGCGGGTGATTGATGGATGAGGCTGTCTCGGGGAACAAAGCAAACACACCCAGTCGGAGTGTTGGAAGCAACGCAAGAAAACCATTATCTCCCCGGTCTCCTGTGTGGCTCGCCCTAAGAGCTCCAGCACACGCTCGACACGTTGCTCGACAAGCAAGTCGTTCTGACCACTGTGTTAAGCCAACAGGGAGAAACCCCCTTCTTTTGTATTTATGTATTTATTTATTTTCCCTTTCCGAGGCAAAGTGTAACTCTCCCGTCCAGTTGAACGATTTGTACCACTTCAATCCATCGAGTGAAACCCAGACACTCACTGAATCCATTTTTGGAGCCGTGAGAAATTCTAGACAATATGATAATCAGCCCAAAATAAGCACAATCAGTACTGAGATAGATGACCTAGTTTTATGATCAGATAATCACATAACGGAACGGAAGACGCGGTTGCTGCAAACGTTGTTGTCTTGTGTTCACACATTTGGACCCCGAAATGAATAATTGGACCGGTCATCACAATGACACCAGAGTCTGTACTGCTGGATGCCACTGACAGGATGTTTCTGTTTGGCACACATGAAGCACGCATGTGTGTGTGTGTGCGTGTGTGTGTGTGTGTGTGTGTGTGTGTGTGTGTGTGTGTGTGTGTGTGTGTGTGTGTGTGTGTGTCTGTGTCTGCGTCTGTGTGTGTGCATGCATCCGGGCACAATGAACCACTCTGTCACTTGGTGACTTGGAAGTTAATTTCAGCCTGGTAATTGTGTTTCCATTAAAGCACTGGCATCAAATCATTCAGGACACTGCTAATTTAGCATGCAGTGATTGCCCTGCACCATACCACAAATACACACACACACACACACACACACACACACACACACACTCACTCACTCACTCACTCACTCACTCACTCACTCACTCTCTCACACGCAGCACACACACACACAGAAATAACCAAACACAAGCAGCGTCCTCATCTCAGGGCTAGCTCCGCGCCAGTGGTTGTAGCTGCAGCCCCTCGGATCATAACACTGTCTGACTAGCGGACACCTCCACCACCGCCTCTCCATCTCACGGTCGTTCTCTTTCCTGGCTCACCTTTTGCCACCGGAACGTCCCGAGCACACAAGCCGCCTCTCTCTGCTTCTCACTGAGGGGTTATGTACAAGTACGACGCTTTGTGCTCGCAGTAAAATAAGCTGACGGCTCACCCCGGGGCGCCATCTTTAAGGCTGACTCATAGCGGTGACTCACGAGTAATAAAGCCAGATGCCAGACGTGTTGCATTAGAGATATTACCTCCAGCAATGGACTTGGATTTGTCTCACAGAGGAATCCATTGTGTAAAAATAAAAATCCCCCGGAAGTGTGTTGCCCACACAGTTTTTCGACACAATGCTGGAGACGCGACTTAGCAACACTGGCTGGAAGAAACTAGTGCATATACGCGCACACAGACTAGTACATATAACTCTGTGTACTGGTCCTCCTAGGTGTGGACACTCGAGGTATCCGGGCTCCAAGGTCTCAAATATTATTTGATACGTGCCCTGACCCAACCCCTCTCTTCTCCTCATATTCACACCGAACTTTACAAGACAAAAACAAATGATCACAATACTAGCAATAGATTCCAAACTAGCACATCCTATGAGATGGATCACAATACTAGCAATAGATAGAATAGAAATAGCAATAGATTCAATTGAAATAGTCAACTTTGTTAAGGATCAACAATGGTATATGATGGTATATGGTCTGTACCTCATTTCAGCAAAGTGTTTTTCCTGTCGTGCAACACTTTTATAAGGGGACCCCAATGGGTATGACATATGGCTTTGGGCTTGGGCAACGCCAGGCTACCAGTCGCCGTACTGGTAGCCTATTGCAAAACAACAAGTCCCAAGTCCTTCCTCTGCAGTAGAGCAGGGCCCCGCCCACCTCACCTCATTAACGCAGTGGTGGGTTATTTATGATCATAATCGGCCTTTCATTTTGTTTATGATTCACAATGTACTCCCTTCCGAGTGCCCACAATGAGCTTCCCTGTGGATAATGTCTTGGGTGGATTCAGTTCAATGGCTCCCATGGTCATGTAGTAACTCTACAATTAACTCTGTTTTCCTACTCCCCGCCCCCCCAATCCAATCCCAATCTCCATTTTCCCACCCACCCCCTTGCATTCCGTCCGCAGAGCCCACGGGCCGGACGCCATGATCCTGGTTGACGGACAGCCGCTGCAGACCAACGGGGAGCTGGGCATGTCCCAGATGCTGCACATCGCCAGCCAGATCGCGGCCGGGATGATCTACCTGGCCTCCCAGCACTTTGTGCACCGCGACCTGGCCACCAGGAACTGCCTGGTGGGCAACGGACTGCTGGTGAAGATCGGAGACTTTGGCATGTCCAGGGATATTTACAGCACAGACTATTACCGGGTAAGTTGTGCTCATGTTGTCTATGGTTGACACTTTTTTGTTGATAAGAAAAAATGTGTGTTTTGTGCTTTTGGTCAAAGTCATCATATTCTAATGAGCCACGGACCCCAAGATGCAGGGTTTCGTAATGTACTTTTCCATGCTGCGCATACACTTCTAGCTCTCCAGAACAAGTTTGTATTTCTGGAGCACAATAACAGAGACGCGGAGGGATTTTCAGCAGACTCTCCAAGCACTTTAATTGGCGTGGTGGGAAATCATTTGTATTTGGCAGTAAATGTCAATGACTCCATCTTGCCCCATTTCCCTAAGCAGCTCCCGCGGTCTATTTTACCTCTAATGTCTTCCCTAATGTCCCGCTAGGGGGTTCCATCGGAGAGGGAAAACAGACAGGCTTTTATTTTTATTCTACTTTTAAGGGGTTAATATGTACTGTAGTTACCAGTTAATGTGCTGCATAAAGTTTTGGAGACACTTAAAGGAATCGAGCGCTAAAGGTGCCATCATTTCTTATTGTTCATTTAGAATAGGAATAGGTTGAGCGGAATATAACTTCTGCACGTCTGCGGAAACAGGAAGTGTGAATGTGAATGACTGATACAGTTGTTATTCGCTGTGATTCAGAATGCAACGACTGCCAGCGTGGGATCCGAGTGGTGTGGTGTGGTCACGGTCAACCACACCACTCACCTATAGATGCTGGATGGCAGTCAAGATATTTGGAAAAGCTGCTGTTGCAGACAACCTGCCAATCAAATGTTGTCTGAACCATAGTCGGATACAAGAGTATGCTGACAGTATCAAGACAATGCAGGCGAATACACTCACACAGCTCATATAACATATATATTATATGTATATAGCCTGCATACACTCACGCACGTGCACACACACATGTACAGGAACGCACCAATATATATATATACATATATATATACATATATGTATATTAGGGCTGTCAAACGATTACAATTATTAATCGCGATTAATTGCATGATTTCGCATGAATCGCATGAAGTTTTTTATTGGCTCAAACTTGAAATGATTTTTCCAAGTGAAAAGCAGTGTATTGTGTTGTAGTCATATGAATGGAAAATATAAGCAGCATCCAAATGTATTTTTTATTACAATAAAAAAATCCAATATAAAACCAAAAATATTTGTAGCCACTGCCAGGGCAATAACATTTTCATAATCTTATCTAGTTAATCGGGGGGTGCTCCGAATTAACGGAGCACCCCCCCCCCCCCATCAGACCACGAATTAACGGATCCCTCCCCCCCCATCAGAACGCGAATTAACGGACCCTCCCCCACCATCAGAACCGCAAATTAATCATCCCCCCGCCTCCCCATCAGAACCGCGAATAACGTACCCCCCCCCATCAGAACCGCAAATTAACGGACCCCCCCCCTATCAGAACCGCAAATTAACGACCCCCCCCCCTATCAGAACCGCAAATTAACGGATCCCCCCCCTCCCCATCAGAACCGCGAATTAATGGACCCCCCCCCCCCCAGAGACGCTGACTCGGAGCCGTCGCGCGCCTCATGGTAGCGTCATTGCGCATCTTTGGCGCATCTGTGATGTCCACCAATGTCCTAAACAACAACACTCCTCTTGCTTGAAGTACTTCGGTGATAAATGAATCAAAAGGTCAAACTACGTAATTGTGTTAATGGCGTTAACGCGTTAATAACGCGTTAACTTTGACAGCCCTAATGTATATATACAGTATATGTATGCTTGTGCTAGCAAATGATAGACACTTATGCTTGCAATTGCGCACAGCACTCATCCTTATATGCACACATGCCTGGAAGAATGTGCACTCAGAAATGGACACAATAGAGAGGACTAACAATGAGTGACATTTGTATTCACACAGCACGGCCTGCACACACACACACACACACACACACACACACCACACACCACACACCCACACACACACAATATATCTCTCCCACACACATACACCCACACACACACACACACACACACACACACACAATCACACAAGCAATCTCTCGCTCCCACACACACACAAACAACCACCGACACGTGTATTTGGCAATACCAATGCGAGTGTGTGCTGGTGCGCATACACACAGCACACACACACACAACACACACAACACACAACACACACACACACACACACACACACAAACACACACACAGTCCCACGCACGCTTCCTGTGTGGAGGGCAAAAAAAAAAAGGGCTTCTGCTTAACATGCATCCACGGTCTCCAATCCTGTGGGTGGCACGTACACAGCGATGGAGAGGAGACAGGGGAATGCAGAGGGGAGAAGGCAGAGACAGAGATTTTAATTTCACCGCGGTAATTCTCTTTAATGCGCGGGCTATTTCCCTGCAGTCAGATCCAGCGCATGCGAGCACCGCACCGCTTAGTGGACTGTCTTGAGAGGCCCGTACGCGAGACCATACGTCTGCGTTATCCGGGAGATAGCCAACACAGAGGGGTCAGCGAAAGTGCATAACGCTGTTCGCCACGCGTGCCATTTGCATCCAAACACTGAGCACCGATAAATAGCAGTCTCATTTGGAGGCCATTGCAGTCTGAGAAGATTGGCGCATTCAAACGCTGAAGCTATACACACACACACACACACACACCACGCATACAAGACACACACAGACATGCACACACACACACTACGAGCCATCCCGTTTGGAAAATTAAGGGCGACGAATGAAGCTTGTATTGGTGACATTTCTTTTAACGTGAGCTGCCATCCTATAGGCTTACAAACAAACACAAGCGCAATTATTCCTAGATCTCGGTCGGTCCATCAGCCGTTGCGGACGAAGACTCTGTGGATGTAGCCGAGCGATGAACAACCTCCATGTAATTCCAAGGTCTAAAGACACAATTATCAGCATGGTTGAAGTGTCAAGTGTGGACCATTACAAAAAACACGAAATCAAACTGTTTCCCCCCCAACCGCCGCCACCGTTTTTGTCTCTGCCTCATTAACGGACACTGGGCCTCAGTACGGCCTCATTGGTGTGAGTCAGAGTGCTCCCAGACCGGGCCTTCAGGGCCCCGACTGGCCCCAGGCGCCCAGACACTAAAACGGTTTCCCAAATTTAAGGGAAGTGAGAGAAGAGACAAGAGATGTCCCAGGTGAAGTCAATAAGGAGTCCAGGGAGGGAGGAGAGAGAGAGAGAGAGAGAGAGAGAGAGAGAGAGAGAGAGAGAGAGAGAGAAGAGAGAGATGACAGGAGGATAGGTAATGCAGGATGTGAGAGTGTGTGTGTGTGTGTGTTGTGTGTGTGTGTGTGTGTGTGTGTGTGTGTGTGTGTGTGTGTGTTGTGTGGTGTGTGTGTGTGTGTGTGTGTGTGTGTGGTGTGTGTGTTGGGGAGACTACACGCTATGGCACCACAGAGACAATTTGTCACCGGTGCACCAAAGGACATTTGTTAGCCAGCCCTCGACGTGGAGCCACATACAGGACTAAATTAGTCAAAACCTCTTGCTAGAAGTCTTTTTTTGGAAGGGGGATGATGGGGGGCTGCTGCCTGCCTGATTAATGATAATTAACTTATTATAATCTATACCATCTTACTATAATTAGAGAAGTCTCTGTATGTGTGTATGTCCATTCATCAGATGGGCTTCACACTTGATGAGTGTATCCCTGAGGAAGTTATGAAGTTGTTTGGATGAGCTGGTCTCAAACAAGCTGCCCGTTCCCAAACAGGCACTGCACTGTATTGCTGAGGACCCCAGGAAGTATACATACAAAAACAAATAGTTCCTGTAATGGTCTATGCAAAACACAGCCTACTAGTTCAATGCTAATTAACCCCAATAAGTATCTGCATTATTCTGTAAACATTGTTATATAGTTCAATGCTACAAAGTAAGTTTCTCTTCACAACGTTTAAATATAATCTTTCTTATAATGTCTGTTAACATAACATGTTCAACAAACACTTTCTTTTTCTTTTTATTGTTATTCACAATTCAAGGCTCTTTGGTGCCGTTCTGTGCCTCTCAGGGTAGCAACTCTTTGGACCTTGTGTGCTTGGTTTAACAGTCATGTCCGGGAAGGCTTTGGGTAACGCTGGGATATCTGAAATATTGTTACTCAGGTTCTCAGTATACCTGACTCCTGAGTCAGGTACGGTCGGTACTGATTTGCATTTTACCCGTGTGTCAAGGATCTGATCAACACGATGTTTCCAACTGAGGTTGCCTGTATACATTCGGTGAGCCAGTTCTGTGGGCTGATTTCCCTGCTGGCCAGTCTGGTAGTCACATGGCAAGCAGGACTTGTCCCACACCGACGCTTGGCTGGTATGGCTGGTTCATCATTTAGATGTTTATACTGTTTGTGTTCTACTTCTCGCCTAAAATTAGCTTTAACAAGGTCCATGGAAGATCTCAAGTTTCTGTTTAGAAACATCATGGCTGGGCTTTGGTTGGGAGTTCTGCATTTCTGGAAACAAAGAGGAAATTGTTGATCTTGTGTTCCAGTGATATGCTCACATTTTCCATTGCTTTGATTGACTTTTTGTTTGTGCGTGCAAACCCCTCCTGTTGGCAGGATGAATCTTGGATCTTGATGATGAGGTGCAGAGTTGAAATGCTTGATTTCATTTTTTCTTGTGAACTTTTGAGAATTATTCTGAATTATTCACACTTTACTGTCCATTGTCTGTGGTAGTCCACTCCTGGAGAATATTGTCCTGAGTACAGAAATGTACGTTTTCCAATGCTGACGTTTTCATTTTTATGACTACCGGCTGTTTAGAATGTGCTGCTATCGGGAACATGGAGTCCATGAATGGTCTAGCGAAGACATTTTGCACTCGTTGCCATGGTGAGAAAGGCAATTCCCAGGGATTAAACAGGGCTTGTGTTCGCGAGGTCCTCTATCTGTTTGTCCATTTGAGGCCACCACACACATAGCTACGGGCTAGGCTCTTCATTTTTCACCCTCCCTAAGCGTCCCTCATGTAAGGCATCTAGCACTCTGCTGCACAGCTTAGAAGGTTTCACAACGGGTGAGCCACACATCGATGATCCTTGACAGACACATAGCTGTTCCCTCCTCGCTGAGAAACCTGAATACAGTGGGTCACGAGGGGCAGGCCATCCTTTTATGGTGATTTCCTACACTTTAGACTCTAGTGTCAAGTGGTTGGGTGTTTCTGTCTGTACATGGACATTTGTCACAGGACAGCTTCTTGACTCGTGTTGTGTGATGTGAAACACTTCCGCTGGGTCTATTCGTCTACATTGGAAGACGTGACAGCGGGCCATCTGCGTTACCAGGCTGCTGACTACCTTTGTATTCCATGTCATGCTGTGGCGCTGCGAGGAACAGCGCTCTGCAAGTCCACTCCTACTACACTACAGACACAAGAGGATGATGGGGCGGTTATCAATGTGAACCTTTGGCCATAGCAGGTAGTGCTTTAACTTTTTCACTCCCCACACAAGGCTATGAGCCTCTCGGCAGATTACGCTCAGCCTTGTCAGGGATGCTGAAGCGTCTCCCTGAGCTGTCTGGGAACCTTGTTGAAAAACTGCACCGCACGCCAACTTGACGGGCAACGAAGAGTCCACTTCAGACACGCATGCCAGATTTCCCCAATTCTGACTCAACGTTAGGGTGAATTTGCATCAGGCACCGGCCAAGCCTTGATGGAACTTTGGAGCAGCATTATGTTCTATCTCAACCCGTAGCTTTCATTCTTTTCGTTGTTTCTATGCGCTTGTAACCCTGCTGCTTGGTGTCCTTTGATGGCGGTGTTCAGTGCTGTGATTAGCCAATTCAATTGGATTTTCTTAGCTGGGCGTCCATTCTTTAATATAGATGGGTCCAAACTGTTTTTTTTGTCTTTGGTATGTCACATTTACCCTTATTTTGTCCTTAGGGAAAACTCTTTCTCCAGTATATGTTTTAACATTACGGATGTCTTTTTATAACCTTCATTTGTTTTATACGCCGCAGAGATAACCAATAAGGCTGAACCATTTTTAGTTTTAGTCCCGACAACCTCTGGGCTAAGCCATATTATCCTGCAGTCTCTGAAATATCTACCATAAACGCGATGTAAACTTTAGCCATGACTCCTGAATCACATTTCAGTCCACTTTGTTGCATGCACCGTGGAGTGTGTGTGGTTGGTTGCTGGTTTAAGCAGGCCTCACCTGGCCCAGTTAGAGTCTGGGGCTAATTGAGGCGGCACACCTGTGACCACATTGGCCTAATTGAGGCACACAGGTTAAACCAGCCACCCCAGGCACACCACACACTCCAGAGAGTTGATGGAACATGGTAGCAAGTGCCATATGCTACATGCAATACCACTTTTCACCGTTGATATTTCAACATTCAATTCTCTGTTATTTGTTTGCACCACTCACCATCGTTATCCATAGATTGGGACATTTTCCAGTGTCTTTTCTAATGTTAAGTCTTTCTCCGAAAAAGTCCTTGAGTACTTCACATTGCAGGCCACATACAAGGCTGTGCGTCTGACAGTCCTGCTCCAAACAATGACAATGTCCCATAATCTCTGTAGCTGTGCAATGTATTTGGATATTGGTTCTGTTTTGGCCTGGTTCCAATTCTGTTTTTATCACTTTTTTATGTTAGTCTCATACCAAGTCATTCTCTCATTCCAATTGACTCACACATCCTATCGCTAGTATCGTGAGTTGAGTTGAGCTCTCATTCAAGATTCAAGATTCAAGAACTTTATTTTGTCACATACACAGACAGGATATGCAGTGAAATGAAAAGTGGCGATGCTCAGCAGAATGTGCAAAAGAATACTACAGATAGCATGAATTGGAGGGATCAGAATCAAGAATATTTACAATATTTACAGTAAAAAAGACCAGCAGGAATGAGAACCATTTTAAATATATAAAAGGCAGTATAAAAATGTACAAAATATAAAAATATATAGAATAAAGTGAGAGACCATATATGTGTGTATGTGAGTGTGTGCATGGGAGGGCCCTGGTGAGGTCAGAGTTCACAGTCCTGATGGCCTGCGGAAAAGAAACTCTGTTTTAGTCTCTCTGTTCTAGCAGTGTGACTGCGGAGGCACTTGCCTGACTGCAGCAATTGGAACAGTTTGTTGTTGGGGTGGTGAGGATCCTTCATGAACCTGCAGGCTCTGGTTCGACACCTCCTGGCCTGCAGGTCCTGCAGGGTAGGGAGTGTACTGCCAATAGTGTGTTCAGCTTGTCCTAACAGGAGCTGTTGCCAAACAAGGCAGTGATCTTTCCTGTCAGAATGCTCTCCACCAACGTAGAGGTTCTGAAGGATCCTCCGGGAGACTCGGAATTTCCTCAGCTGCCTGTAGACGCGCTGCTTCGCCTTCCTCACTCGTATGTCAGTGTGTATAGTCCAAGTCAGATCTTCTGTGATGTGGACTCATCTTGGCTGTAGTAAGCTGTAGGCTTATTCTCATCACCAATTTGTCCTGTTTGTGACTTCAATAACACAACTACTTCTAACTATAATGGAAAGAGTCTGTATTAGGGATGCACCGATACCGATACCAGTATCCAGTATCGGTCCGCTCATGTACTCGTACTCGTTAAACTACTCCGATACAACCGCACCCGATACCACTTTGGCAACGCAACGTTAACCTTGTAATATTCTTAGACAAGGAATATTGAAATAAAGAGATGCAACCGAGTTGTCGTTTATGGATGTTTAATAGAAACTGCGCATGGTACCGAGTATCCGACTGACTACATAATAATCCTGTCCTCGCGCAGCAGTCCCTCCCAGCTGCAGTCAGAGCACGAGACGGTCACCCCTCCGCGTCCAGACGGCAAATGAATCGCGTGAAGCCGCCGCTGGCTGATCAGGGCGGGATGGAAATGTAACATTTTCTTTGTCTAAAATAAATCACTGCACTAAAATAAATAAATAAATAACATATTTAGGGTGTTTTTTACTCACTTTTTGTCTCCCCCACAACATTATTCCTCTCTCCTACAGCGTCCATTACATGCACAGCACATGGCCAATTATGCAAATTAGGCGATGACGTCATTTAGCTACTTCTAGCGACTTTTAGGACAGCCAATAGCTACTTTGTTAGAACTGTAATGGTTTTATTAAGTACTCGTATCGGTATTCGGTATCGGCAAGTACCCAAATGTAAGTACTTGTACTTGTACTCGGTCTGAAAAAAAGTGGTATCGGTGCATCCCTAGTCTGTATGTCTGTCGAGAACTGTTCATCCGATCAACTTAACACTTGGCAGGTTTATTGCTGAGGACCCAAGGAAGTGCAGTGTCGAGGGTGAAGTTGGATGAGCGCTTTTCAAAAAAGCTGCATGCAGGAATAGCAGAGGCCACAACAGTCGGTCCGTTTGGAATGGGCAGGGGCACACGTGACACATATCGATCCACACGCTACAACCGGTGCAGTATAGGAGGTATACATGCACAACTAAATAGTTCCTGAAATGTTCTATATATTACAACAATGCAATGCTCAAACACCGGTACACAAACAAGCATGTAGCCTACTTACTACTACTCAAGAACGCAAATATGCAATCGTGGACTCAAATACACCGGAGAACTCAGGACAGGATATATGGTTTATATACAGTGTAGTATTATATACAGTGTAGTATTATATACGGTATCCCCTTGCTCATTCTCCCAAGAAACTTAAGGGAAAAGCCAGCGTCTGATCTCACTGCAGAGCAAGACTAGAATATGCTGAAGGATTATTACCCCTTCTGTGACCCTTGTGCATTTTTAAAACTATCCAATGAGGGAAGAGAGAGTTGTGTGTGTGTGTGTGTGTGTGTGTGTGTGTGTGTGTGTGTGTGTGTGTGTGTGTGTGTGTGCCAAAAAAGTACTTTAACTGATTTAACTGTTACTTTTTCATGCCTAGGTAGATAGCAGAGAAAATAGAACAGCGGCAAACTTCGATTCGGGTTCCACGCATAGAAATGTTTATAATAATGAGTTCAAATCATTTAAAGGCGGCAGTTGCTTCACCTCGCAGGGAAGAAAGTCTCGGTTCAAAGAATTGCTTGTTTTTTTTTTGTTCGAATTCTTATTTCCTTCTATTCTACCATCCATCTTTTTAATCTCCTTTCTTTTTATCGTTATTCTTTGATCTTTCTTCCCACAGTTGTTTTGCTGGCTACAGTATTTTGTCATTCAGGAAAAATATACACAAATATGCTTTAAATAAATGAGCCTGATCTTAGATCCTATAAAACCTATACAACAGGCAAATCTAAGCACTACTGTTGGATGCGCTATAAAACCATGAATAAAGAACTGTTGCAGTAGTGTTTGCTGCAGTGGGATTTCAGATGAGATGTGTCGACATGAATGTTTTAGGCAACGTGGTGCATATTCCAGCCCGGACCTCCTCCTCCTCCAGTTGTCCTGGCTGTCCGGGAGACAGAATCTTCTCATCTTCACAATGAGGCAGGATAGATTCATGTTCATTCTGTCACAGGCTAGCCCATGTTAGCGGTTTAGATTTGATTGCATGTATTTATGTTTTTATTTGTGAAATAACACAACATATTATTTTGGAAGAGCTTGAAAATGTGGGATTATTACTGTTTTGTTACAATATGATTGACGATATCGGCCTTATTCTCATATAGTTATTATGTATATGATATTAAATAGATAATTATTAACAACCAGCAACATACATCTCCAGTTAATTTTACTGAATGTTATGAACAATATTCACAATCAGTTCACACACAGTGGGACCCAGGCGTCAATGAACGCATACATCTACAGATATCAGTACACACACATATACTAGAATGAGAAATAATAAGAAATAATAATAATAATAATAATAAGGTCTCACGTTGCCTCATGCTGGGAGCGTAGCAACATGTTCTTCACCTGTTGAGTCCTGGCAGAATGCTAAGCAGTATGCTAACAGTCACCACAACACACAGGCTGCACATACAACAAGCATCCAGGGGGGTCTCCAATTAGCCTGACATCTATAGCTTCTGAGGTGGCGGGGTCATGTCATGTGTAACTCAGTGCCACCGCAATTATTCACATACGTCATCCAAGCGACACTTACGACACAACGGCCTAAATGAACCCAAGGCATGAACGACAGCTCCTCATAGCTTATTGTATGTATTATGTGCCACTCTCCTGTGTCCGTTCGTACAATATCCATTCAGCTATCAAAATCCATAGGTTTTCAACCCGTGTGTGTGTGTGTGTGTGTGTGTGTGTGTGTGTGTGTGTGTCTGTAGGTGGGAGGACACACCATGCTGCCCATTCGCTGGATGCCCCCGGAGAGCATCATGTACCGGAAGTTTACCACCGAGAGCGACGTGTGGAGTTTCGGAGTCATTCTGTGGGAGATCTTCACCTACGGCAAGCAGCCCTGGTTCCAGCTGGCCAACAACGAGGTGAGTGAACCAACCGTAATACAGTGCGCTGAGGTGACCTTTGACATGCCTGAATAAAAAAACGTGAAGCTGTATCACCCGCAATTGCAGAATCTTCATGCGGCATCGGATCTGATTCACTTCCTAATAATACAGACCAATGAGAGCTACGGACGTCTGAAACATTGGTGCTTTTCATTGGTCTGTATGATAAAGTGAATCAGATGTTGTTGTGCTTTGCGGTTGCGGATGTATGTTCTCACTCCATCCATAATGCATTACTTCTACACCTACTGCACAGCCTCGATATGTATCAATATATGAGGGGCACACCGGTCTCATTTTGACTTTTGGCATTAGTTAATGTTACGTAATGTGTTTCTCCGTCCGCAGGTGATCGAGTGCATCACCCAGGGCCGGGTCCTGGAGCGTCCCAGGGTGTGTCCCAAGGAGATCTACGACATGATGCTGGGCTGCTGGCAGAGGGAGCCGCAGCAGCGCCTGAACATTAAGGACATCCAGAAGATGCTCTTCACCATGATGAAGGCCGCGCCCGTCTATCTGGATATATTAGGGTAAACGTACAAGATGGCAAAGGGGGGGGGGGGGGGGGAGGGGCGGGTCTCGGATCAGACTACATCGACTTGGAACGAGGAACGGATCAGTTGGACGTTGGATGGGAGCGGACCGCTACCAGAGTTGTATCTCCTGCTATACAGAGCAAAAACTGCCGTTTGACCGAGCACGAGGTCGAAGCGTAGACAAAGCTAGACGGATAGCGGTACGACTCTTTAACGGAATTTAATTTAATTTGCCACCATACTGGAATAATAGACTTTGGATTATATAGTATTGTGATTCCTCGTGCGTTCCAGTGGATTCCTCTGATGTTTATTTGTATGCTCTTCATCAACATCGTTTGGGTCCCACGTCTTCGCACACTTTGTGACGTGATTGGAGTTGGACGGACTGGATTCCTCTCACTGTCAGCATCCAAGCTATCAGCAAACCCTGTGCAGGCCCTTCTAACTTCATACTTTGTTTTCTTCATTTAGACCAACAGTAGCAGCAGCAGAGCAGTGTGTGTGTGTGTGTCTATATATAGATATATACACACACACACACACAGTCTTTAAACCTGCCTACCACTAATCGCATAGAAAAGAAAATTCATACAGTACTCTTCAGACTGTGTAATTGCCCCATTCTTTTCTGCAACAGTAGGTTAACCACCCCTCTTTAATTAAATAATAATGAAGTCCAAAACGGTGACAGACGCTATCTACAAAGTAGTCTCTGCATTACCAAGTCTCCGGCCTGCACACGCCGTGAACACACCGACCCTGTCTCCTGAAAGCTTGAACAAGGCAGCCAATGAAATGTGAGATTTAAACATGGCTACCAATGAAATGTGACATTTATTTTCTGACCCTCAGCAGCCCTGTCTGCCTTCACTAAATTCTATCGCATTCTACAATTCAACTTCTCGAATATAATGACACAATATGTCCTTATGAAAAAGTCAAGGTAGGGATGTACTCGCCTGGCGCTTTACTAGTAATGCACCGTGGCCCAGGAAGTTAGGGAACGTTGTCTTTTTCAAATCATCATGAAAATGTGCGCCCATTAAATCCGCCCATGTCATATTTCTTTTACCCAAAAGACCAAATGTCACATTTTGATAAAATGGCCTCAGAATGGAAGGCATAATGCAGGCTATTAGGTCGAATATTTCGTTTTTTTTGTGGCTAATTTAACCCACTGCATTCTGGACCTCAGTCAGTACTCATCAATGCATGACTAATATACCTTGTGTCCCCATGGCCTGCACTGGGAACAGACAACACCGTTCATTGCACAACAGAAGAAGGTAAAAAGTGGACTTTTTTAAATCAAACCCCCGTCATCTCACCAATCACTGTGTTTCAGAGAGTTAGCCCTGTGTGTGTCTGTACACTCTTTACTGTCCTCTAAAGCCGAACTACGTAAGCAGACGTAGGTGACTCCACGTTGGTTCTTCGGAGCAGGGCCCGACGCTTGAAGCCTTTCTGAGTTGCCCGTGTCAACGAGTACTTTTCCCCCGGAACACCCTCCTACCCTCCTGAGATTAGAAGCGTGGTCTGACTGACTGTCGCCATTGAGATGGACCCAAGTGCCTCCTACTTCTTTCTAAACGTGGAAAAACAAAAGACATACAAAAAAAGAGAACAGTCTTTAAAAATAAAAAGCACTTTTGCATTTTGTTTACCTGCTAAGACATGTACATTAGCTGTAAATCTCCTGTTTACAGCTCTCTGTCTGTCATGACCTAGTTTCAACAACCTACTTTCAGCACTCTGTCAACCAAAAAATATAAAACAGTGGAAAAATAATAAAAACATGAATAAAACCAAGAAAATAATACATAAAAAAGATAAAAACACAAAAGTCCCTGAAAAAAAAAGGAAAAAGAAGAACTGATTTCTTTCGTAACCCTTGCAGAGCTTGGCAAGAAGATCAAACTACCCAAGGAAAACTACTTCACTTTCTTTTTTATAAATATATATTCTATATATTTTTAATTTATTTTTTATTTTCAATCAAAGTGTGGACCTCTGCCATGCTCCAAAGCCATGGAACACTTCTGCCACTGGGCAGAAACGTACCAGACGAGATACAATACTGGTCACCACTGGAAGTGACACAACTAGTTTGAAGGACGCCATCTCCATTATATGAACCCGATGGGCAGAACATCACTATGGCAACAGAAACTCTCAGAACTCTGTGGAGACAATAGAGTCATCAGTCGAAGATCAAAAAACACTTGCTACCCTGAAATGAATGTATATACTGTAAATTTATATGTCTTAAGATATGTTAAATTATTTCATTTCTCCAGTTTAGATTATTTTAGGATTCTTGTTGTGTTGTTATATGGTTAAGTAAAAAAGAAACAAAAAACGATAGATATTTTATTATTGTTTTCCTTTTAAATTGTAATTATTGTATTATTTAGAAACTATGGTTATACTGTGTCTGTTACCATTTTAACAAAAATAATCTACATTCAAATCAGCTATATTGACATTTATTTTTCATTCAAATAATGACGTGATGACAATGGATAAGTCAGGAGAATGGAGGAAACTGTAAAGTGACAGAGCTTTCTCAGTTTCATCAAAACTGCTCAGAGTAAAGTTAGTGTTCCAGGATCATACATTGTTCCATCTTTTTTAACTTTCACTAATTTCATGTGCCTGCACTCCTTTTACATCCGTTTCTTAATATAAACACACGGGCGGTGACAGTGTCGAGTGACCGGGTGTGTCGACCCTGGCTGATACTACTACTACTACTACTACTACTACTACTAAGGCATCTGAAAACAAAACCTCGCCCTTTCTGCTTCAATTGGCTGCAGTCTCCAGAGGCCGGGTTCATGCTAATCATGTGCAGACTCCGAGTGTCAGAATGGAAGAGAGAACCCTGAATATGATCCTGAGTGTTCCCTGGTGATCGTTGATAACCCAACACAAACACCGCCTTATTCCTCGTGTAAAAACACTTTAGACTGATGGTAGATTCATTTTGGCGTCCTGGGTTTAAATCCTGCCAGTTAGGGACACCATTTTTTTACCGGCGGGGAGCGTGCCACCACCAGAAATGGCGATGCCTAATATTTGATTTGCGTCCAAACCAAGTTTACCGCTTTCAAAGCTATAGCTCTTTAAACCCAAAGCCTTAGAACAGTAAGCATCCTGTGCTCCTGGCTCGAGTTGTTCCACAGCAGCTCAACAAAAGGAAGTCCATTAAATCACACAATGGCATTCTGCTCTTAACCTTCGCTAAATAATAAAACAACACGTGGATGTGTGAACTTCCAGAGCAAACTTTGGCCGCGGTCACGTTTACGAGTGACCTGTGTTTTGTATTCCCGATAGTACATCCACACCTTCGATTTAACACGGCCCCAGCATATATACGAGACTCCATCAGATTCTGTTGCCCTTCGAGGGTTTAATTCGTTTTGGGTTTTTTTTTTCCAATGTATAAGTGTCTTTTTGTTTGTGCTGTGCAATACATGCATGGTAACCCAGGACACGCGTCACTGCGAGAGCGCAGGGATCCTTTTTGTAACTGTAAGGGTAGTTTAATCGTACGCGAAACGTCACCTATTGTTTACAACGACAAAAAAACGACAAATTGAAAGCGAGAATGTAATTTGATAACATAAATAATGTTGCCAAACAAGGGAACAGTAATGATTATGGGGCTTCATACTTGGGGGGGGGGGGGGGGGGGGGTGGTGGTGGGTTTCCACAGGGGTGATTGTGGTTCATCAGGGTCCATTCATAGCTGCCATGTTGCTCTGCTTTGTATCAGCGTGACTCGATACTCCAACCGATGGAAGCAGGATGCTCTAAAATCCTCAGACTGCCGCCTAGTCTTGTGTGTGTGTGCCATATGATTTGACGTCTGCATTTGAATCCTTCTGTTTTCCACTGTAAAGACATTGGATTGATGTATATCCAATGGATTTAGGTAAAAGTCATGACATCGGTTATTATTGTGACTATTGCACATTTCTTTCTTTTGTTCTTTGTCTTCTTGCCTGTTCTCACACATATGTTCTTTGGTCAACTTACTGTGCAGCGACAGAATAGGGAATTGTTTTGGTGTCGGGTCACATTGCTAACGCCACACACACACACACACACACACACACACACACACACACACACGCACGCAGACACACACACTGTATATTGTTAGCGAGCGTGAAGTGAAGTGAAGCCCCCCCGTTGCATCGTTTCATGAACATTATTAAAAGTGTAAACATGGCTTAAACCGCTTTTAATCTTCCCGCTCTCTCACTCGCAAAGTCGGCCGGAGCTTATCTGTGGGGAGCGAGTGTTCCTGCAGAACGTGTGGCTCAGCAGAGTGCATTCCTGGTCTTGCTGTGCTAGCCGTGTTCTGTCCCGAGCTTATGAAAACGTTATTTAGCAAAAGTGCAGTCGTGGAGCCTAATCATTCCCCGCGATTTTTGTTGACTTACATCGTACGGAGTTCCCGAGTCTATTGGGAAGTGTAAAAATGCTAACTTCAAACACAAATACTTTCTGCAAAGGGCAAACCTCAATATACAAGCAATTTTCTCAATTCTGTATGTGGTAAAATGGTACAATAGCAACGCCTGCCATTGTGTCAATTGCATCCTTTTCAAAGAGCCATAATTCATGATTTTTCTTTTCTTTTTTGCCCATGCTATCTACCTAAAGGATTTTCTCCTCAATACAATGTATATTATGATCAGTGATGACTTATACTACTGGCTAAAAAGTGTTTATGAAGTCAATGGACTCGCTTGTCAGTGATACAGCTCGAGAAAATCCTATGGTGGTTACCATTAAAAAAAAAATCACTGTTATTTCTCATGTATTCATATATCTCATATATCAGTGTTACGCGTTAAGTATGCAAGGAATGGTAATGTGATATTGTATTCTGGGAGTGAGAGATGGTTACATCGTATGTGCTTGTCTATTTAGGCAGACCCTCTCCCCCGCCCCCCCACTCTTCCTCACACACACACACAACACACACCACACACGCACACACACGCACACACACACACACACACGCACACACGCACACACACGCCCTGCTGTCTGTGTGCAAACGATTTGGAGATGCATTGGGGAGGGGGCCCTCTTCCTTGCTGTGTAAAGCCATTTTCCTTCATCCCCCCCCCCCCCCCCTCCCCCCTCGTCTTTATCTCCATTCCTTATGCTCCTTCATTACTCCTCACCTCCTAACGAGCGCTTGCTTCTGTTCCCAATATTTCCCGTCCTCTTGGCTTCATAATAGTTTTATTCCAAAGCTCATTTTCTCTTCTTCTCATCCCCCGACCCCCTCTCTGCTGCTTTGAACTCCATCATGTTTTGCATACAAACTATTTAATCTCAATAACAGGTCCTTTTTAAATGCTACAAATCATCATTACTTAATATTAATGTCTTTCTATCTCTTGGTGTCTCTTCTTCCTCTCTCTCTCTCTCTCTCTCTCCCTCTCTCTCTCTCTCTCTCTCGGTAATGTATTGTATAACTGTCTCCATGCTATAATTTATAACAATGTATTAGAATAATTTGACTTATATGATGTATTTTTAAAAAGCTGAGATGTGGCGATCTTTTGAGAAGGCTCTATGTACGATTCTCATACTTCAAATAAAAGCTGCTTCATCTTGCGTGTTGTTGTGAGTCAGCCGTTCTTTCCCGCCTCCGCGTTCAATGGACCTTTCCCTGTTCAAGCGGCAAGTCCCGCCCCCCCTAGTTACTGTTGCTATGCCCCACAAGCTTTCCCACAGCTCTGCAGCATGTTAGTAATGTCCACTGAACAACGCCCCCCTGCTGATGATTCTCTCTCAATATCGCTGTATGTTATTTGCCAAATGCCGCTACTTTATCTAAGAGAGTTCTACAGAAAGGCCTGAACTATTTGACACAAGGATATATCCATGACATTCGGATTTTGGACGGAGCAGACGACAACATAAAACTTGATGCTAAGTGTTGGCGATCTATGCGGAAGACAAACGCCTCACAAACTCCACATTGAAATTCGTCAGGACAAAATCGTGGAGTCCTACTGCACATGTAAAGCAGGGTGAGTACGTTAGTGATGTGTTTACAATGAAAATAAGCCTAAGATCTGCTAACTACTAGCTACAATGGGCTAATCACCTAGCTATGCTAATCACACGATGGCGCGGTAACAATCTGGTCCTGGCGGAAAAAACATTTCACTGCTCAATGTACCTGTACACTGAAATAGGTGACAAATAAACCTTTGAATTTTAACTAATTAGCTAGCTTTGTAGCTTTTTGTGTCGGCGCTGCTGTAAATTGATGTGTGGAGTCGCTATCAACCATTTGATTGTTGCACTTGTGAACTTTCAGTGTTTTAAGTACATCATAAAAACCACTGCGTTCAGTAATTGCCTTATCAGATACAGCACCTGTACCTGATCTACATCACATCCAGTCAATGCTTTGAGGGTTGTGCTTGACTTATAGTCACTATAAAGCTGACTCTGTAAAGCCAGTGCAGATGGCACCTGGGTCTTACATTCAGTACCATCAATAATGACTAAAGTAGAAGGAAATTATTTTCTAAAGTTTTCAGGCATGTTTTTAATAATAATGTCTCTATGAGGCCATATGTAGTTGTCCAAATTTAAAATACATAAGCTCTATCCATGTATTAAAACCAAGTCCTGCAGACTGCATGGATACTCCAAATCTCAATGAAACGCGCTCCCTGTAATCTCTCTGGATATCTGTGGTCATTATTGCACGTTCCCCAAGCGCATCTAAGAACCATGTTGTTCTAACTAAATGTAGCTGTAGTCTAATCTATGAACACAACAACGCGGGACAAGCTTTGTTTGTGGGACATCATGGCGGCTCTATTGCAAGGGGCGTGGTCTTAAGAAATAAGGCAATCTTATTGGTTATTATTCTCCGTGTGACTGACAGGGTGGAAAGGTCCATTATTTGAACAAGGTTAGAAAAACATGAATGATGTATTCAGAAAGTGTTAAGTTAATTAAATCTGTATTTTTCTTTTGTTTTTGCTGCAAATCCCATACAAACACTTCAAAAGGTGTTATTGCACAAACATTTTTTCCTCCGTTTTTTTTCCCACTCAGAAATCCTGGAGCCCCCCGGGAGCCCCTGTGCTGCGACGGCCTCCCGTTATCTACAGAGTTGTTTTAAACTCAGCGACCAGCGGCTAACGGAGCCCGGGTGCTGCCTCTGTCAGCCCCCGGCGTCCTCCTGACTCCCGTCTGAGGGTTGATCGGCTGTATTTAGGTGGTGATGGGACTTAAACTTTACTTTGCAGTGTTGTTGCAAAGATAAGACCAAGTAGGACCTGTATGGTTTTTCTTTTGCCTTAGGATCAATACAGCTGTACCTAAAAGACCATTACAGCACCACCAAGACCATTTTCTGGGTCTTTTTATACTTTTAAAGCTTGGTAGCCTTGAAAGAATCATAAGGACCCTCACAGGCAGCTACTGTAATAAATGATCATTAAAAGCACCAGCTGAGGTTCTGTTATAAGCATAATCACCATCATCGACGGCTCATTCTGATGGAAGTTATATCTTTTCATTGTGTTCCTGATTTCAACAACCCGTCAAAATCAGACACACAAAGCGATACTTGACTTCACTGCTCACAAATGCATTGTGTGTCTCTCTAGTAGGTTGTCCTTGGCCTACCAAAGCCATCCATCGGCGTTTCCAGTCTCTCCAATCCTCTGTGTATCTGATTAACACTCCATGCTACCTTGAGGACGTCTATGTGCGTCAGAATGGGACGTCCTTGACGTGGGTGTTCCCTGGGCTGGCTCCCACTTAGCGCCACTTTCTGTCCAGGGGCTCCTGGTGTCGCTGGCAGGGACAGGTTCTCCTGGCAGCCATCTTTTCCCTGACTCTTGCCCCCGGTGAGGATGATTTCATGAACCTGAAATGCAAAATATCGAGAAAGACACTGCAGCAGTGTTTCTCCAATACTAGTAGTTTATAGTGTAGTTTATTTAATAGTTTATTGCAAAGAATGGAGTCATGTGAAGTAGACATGAGCATTAGGGTTGCTCAAAATTCCCGAATCTGACCCTTTTTAAATCCCGGGATTATAGAGCCCCTTCCCGGGAAATCCCGGGATTCCCGTAGAAACCGGAAGTGCCTTTTAATACTAATTTAATGCTAGGCCTATATAAATAAATGCAACAGAACAACGCTATTTTATCGAATACAAATGTTTTATTTCTATGAAGAACATGCAGCAATTCTGTTGAAATTCTCATGAAAAAACCAAAACTATCTTCATTACATTCTGTAGCGGCCAGGCGGGGGCGGGGCCACCACAGGCCGCGCAGATGACGTGGGGCCGGAGGATGTGGTATGTAATTATGGAAATGTATTATGGGGAAAGCACATGGGCCGTAGAATGTAGTGGGAACGCTGGGGGACGCTGGGGACATGTCCCCACCCAATATCCAACGATATCCACCCCCCTCCCCCCTCATCAGAACCGCGAATTAACAGCATTAATGTCCACTAAATAATCAATCAGTGCTCCTTGGTAAAGCACCAATAACAGGTAGAGCGATCTGGGGTGGTGTCTTGGCCACAGAAGCAACAATTACAGACGTTACATCTCCGCGTCTCGTCTCCTTTCACTCCGTCCGTGGCGTTTCGCTACAATTTCGTTACATCTGCGCAAGTTGATTATTTTTTAGACCTTCTACAGGTTGAGTTCGTATTGCGCTGCCTATCTAAACAAGAAAAATAATCATATTTGCACAATATACTGAGTATGTATTGATAGTTTCCGGCTACTATTTAATGGCCAACATAGTTATAAAAAGTTAACAAAATACCTCCCTCCAAAAAAAAAATAATAAATAATACCGGGACCCGTTGCTAATTCCCGGTACCTAAAGGAACTGAACATTTCCCGGGAATCTCGAATCCCGGTATCCCGGCGAGAACCCTAAAGAGCATGCTAGTGCTCTTCCTTCGAGTGTGTGTGTGGATGGCTGGTTTAAGGGTGTCTGCTATTGACTACTCAATGCACCACAGGTGTGGCAGCCCTCACCCACCACTGACATAACTGGCCAGTGAGGCTAATTAAACCAGCCACCCAAACATACACACGACACCAGACACCTTAGGTCTTACATTTCCCTCAATATGTACTAGCAACATTTATCAGAAGCAGTTCTCAGGAGAAATGTTAGGCAATGTTCCTTCTATATACTGTCTACTTTTTATTTTTTTGTATTTTTTTTATTTTATTTTTTTTGTATTTTTTTTATATTTATTCATTCATTTTATTTATTTCTTTATTATTATTTCTTTCTTTTTCTTTTTTTTTTTTATTTTTTTTTTTTTTATATTTTTATTTTTTTTTTTATATTTATTTTTTATTTTTATTTTTCTTTTATTTATTTATTTTTTTTTCCATTTTATTGTATTTTGTCTTATTTATTTTTATGTTTATTTTTTTATTTTTATGCGCATTTAAATCCTCACATTCACCCATTCATACACCGACGGTGGTGCCAACCATGCAAGGTAACAACCAACACGTCAGGAGGAGTCAGAGTCTTGCTCAGGGACACCTTGACACTTAGCTGGGGAGGGATCGAACCAGCAACCTTACGGTTTCCAGACAACCAATCATACCTCCTGAGCTACTGCCACCCAGAGCTAGATCCCAGAGGGGGGGCTTATGTTGGCTTACCCCCACAGTGTGCATGGATCCGCCCAATGTTGGAAGGTGGTTGGTATTCCACAGGTCTTCCCCAAGTGTACGACAGGGTGACTTGGTCTTGCCAGGACATCCAGTTTTCAGATAACTTGTGATTGATTGATCGTCATTTCCCCCTCGAGTCATTGGTTGTGAAATGAGTCAATCCTTCTCATGACGAATGGCAGAGGCTTGGGTGTGAGGGGGCATTCATAGAAGGCAAGGCTTGATGAGATCCGCAATTCCATCCTAGCCAACAGCCTAGAGAGATTCCCGCTGCCGGGGATAACCAGGATGATAACGAGGAGCAGGTGCAGACCGACCAGCCGCGCGTCCTCGCTGCCTGGAGACCGCGCGGGAAAAATTGTACCCTGTGCATTTTTTTTTTTACAGGTCCAACAACCAACGGTGCCTTCGACTTCCATTATCGTATAAGCACCTTTTTAAAACATTGTTTACAAATGTAACTTGTCAGCCCAAATAAAGGCAAAGTAGACACAAATCAGATAACCATGGGATCCCTCGGATATGAGAAATATAAAGATATGACATGACATTAATAACATGAAGGCAAAAAAAGCAGGACTGCGGTTCTGTTCTTTTAAACCCTCAACTAAAAGATCCTGCCCAAAGATTCACAGCGATACTGTCTATGCGGCATTCGCTGTAGCAGGCGGTGCACCGGGCATCAGGAGGTCTGTTGAGGTACTAAAAAAGCATGACTCACTTTTAAAGAAGTGAATCATTTTGTGTGGCGTCTTGTGAACTTTGAAGGGTAAGAGTTCGGTTTAGAAACTACAAACTCACAACAAAGATGTGTTGTATTGTTTTAGAATAGAGCAGGAATGAAGGAGGCCATACTGCCGTTCCCAAAGACGATCCTTACGGGGGAAGCTCGGGAGGATTGAGATAGTGATTGGGGGTGAGTCTGGGACTGTTTGAAAATGAGATCAGACAATTGGTCCATCATTTTTATTTAACTTTTTTTTTAACAGCCGCTATATTTGAGATTTTCCACCACAATCACAGAAGCATGTCTCAGTGAGATTGTCGTTCCAATATTCATTTACACATTTATATATTTGTTTATATTTCATTACATCTGAAAGTGTACTGGATGTACCCCAGAATTACAGCACCTTGGATGCTTATCATTTTCATTTTCCTGTCTTTCGGAAATAATCCACCAGGTTTGGGAGATTAAGCTCACAGTCCATCAAGAATATGTAGCGTGTGTGTGACGACCTTTGTGCGTATGTGTGTGTGTGTGTGTGTGTGTGTAAGAGAAGAGAGAGAGAGAGAGAGTTAATGTAATAATAATAATAATATAAATTGCTTTTCAATACATGTAACAAAGTGCTGCACAGCAGTTAATCCAGAACAAACAAACGGGAAAACTATCACCCAATAAAAGGTAACAAAGTATTTCACAGCAGTCAATAGAAGAAAAAAAACCCAAAAACGGGTACAACAAGATCAGCCAACAAAAGCTTCCCCATACAAACTTAGCTAGGCAGCCCAGGTATCGAACCAGCAACCTTCCAGTTGCCAGACCCACTCTTAGCTCCTGAGCTACAGCCACCCCGGGGGCTGCAGGGGATAGAATATCATCAATATACGGAGGGTCCAACCCATGCCTGGCCTATTCTGGCCTCAAGGAAAAACAATTAAAATCATTGTAAAATGTATCCTAAAATAAACCAGTAAGGATACTAAAACAGGGTTGATATGGTCGGTGTTTTTTTTTTGATTGAGTTAGGAGGCGAGCTGCAGGATGATGAACTAACTGTGGGCGGTGGATTGATTGCTGACTGAGACAGGTAAAGAGGGAGCTACAATAGCTGAGGCGGGGAGGATAGGGTGCGTATATATTGCGAAGGATGATGAACTAACTGTGGGCGGTGGATTGATTTCTGACTGAGACAGGTAAAGAGGGAGCTACAATAGCTGAGGCGGGGAGGAAATAGAAAGGAGCATGGATGAGTGTTTTTTCGGATCTGGGGCTGAAATAAAAGACCTAACCTTGGCTGTATTTCTCAAACGATAAAAACACGACGGAACAACTGTCTTTAAATGGTGGTTGGACGCACAAGTCCTGCACAAAAACAGCACTGAGATTTCCCGCATGAGGTCATAGATTTGAGTTCTTTTTGTGGAGCTTTTGTATGGTTGAAAAATGCTCTTTAAAAAAAAGTGATGCAAGGAGGTTGACTTTAGGGGGGGAGCACCAAAAATCCGGTCAGTTCTTTGGGGATTTTGGCCATTCTGAGAGATCAGTGAAGTTGCTTGTGCATCATTAACGGCAGCGTAGTATTTCTTCATGAGATCCTTTACATACTCATCATAAATGTGGTGAATCTGTTGCCAGGCAGAAGTCGATCAGGGCAGAGAGGCAGCTCAGAGGAGAGGAACACAATGTCCCTTTCGGGGGCCAGAGAACCTTTTCACACTACATTCACTGAAATTAATACGTTCTGAATTATCAATCTTCAAGGCAGGTATGAAAGGACTAGATCAAGAATATGGCCCTGTGTGGTGTAAAATACAATTAAAAGACTCTCCTGCGGGTGCATCACGAGGACAGCTATTATGAATATAAATATGCACCCATAAAGCAGATTGGGTCATCGTTAGGCAGGAGCAGAGAGAGCAGGTGGGATTATTCAGAAGAAAACATGCTATTAGGTCCAGGAGGGTGGTAAACTAACAGGAGTAAAATTGGTTGATGCTTATTAACACAAAATAAAATTCCCCACAGGATGCAGGCTTACTGACAAAATGAACTCTGTAGTTAACTGTGACCCCCCCCCCCCCACACACACACACACACACACACACACACTTCAGCCAGATAGCTGAGCTTTCTAACTATAAGAAAAGGCTTGGAGTTGCTTTTCTCAAGGTGCACTGCAGGTTCCTGTTTTTGAAAATAAAAAAATAAAAAACAGGAATACAAAATGGCAGCACGTAGACAGTGAACAGGGTGTAGGTTGTTATTGTTACTACCTTTAGATATGCTGTGTGAATGCCGGGAGGCTCTGCAACTCATGAGAGTTACAGAGCCTCCCAAGAGGGTAACAAACTCAGAGAGAGGAGGTACCACTATAGATGGTGATGGAGGTTCTGGGCAGGGGGTGTACAACACGGAGAGGACTTTACAGCGTGCTGCCAGTTATCTGCTAGCCTTCGGCTGTACACCCAGCCAGTTGGGGTGGACTCTGTCAATCCTGAAGAGGGAGAAGGTATCCCAAAATAGATAGCTGCAGAGACAGCAAGCACTGTTTACAGTAAGTCTGTGACCTTGCAATCGATCATGTTCGACTTGTCTGGAAGCATTTTTAAGCGAGATGTATAACCCCCTACCTGCTCCTTAATGATCTGTATCTGGATTCACTGTAAGTCTCTTTGGATAAAACATCTTATAAATGCCTGTATGGTGTAAAAAATTAAAAAGTTAGGATTCAGTCAACCTACAGAGTCAACAGCCCAATAGTTTCTATTGTACAGTATGGCAGAATGAAAGAAGACATGGAGCGGAAATAAAATATATTTAGATTTAGAATATATACAATTCTTTAGTGGACAGAACCAGTAACCCATCCAGCGCCTCTTCCTCACTCCTCAATACGGGTCAGGAGATGGACGGAGGACGGCATCAAGACGGAGATTCTACACACTGACAGAGATAAAGGCTTTTACTGACTGAAAAAGACAGTCTGCTAGTTTAAAAAAAAAAACACACATAGTTAGCTGTTAGTGGTCCTATCGGAGTACATTGGGACAGGAAAACCAACAAATACTCAGAATGATTGACATACGTATGATATGACAGCGAAAGCATCAAACTGCAGATGAAAAATAGCCTATATGGCTAAATCTGGCACATTTACATGATGACTACATCAGCAGTGGTGGTCCAAAGACTATGTGAATGACCTGATGGCTACAATTTAACATTAGGCACTTCTAAATGGACACCAACATTAACAAAGTTGGAGTTAAAGTAAAGTAAAGACAAAAAATGTTTGATAACAATAACGGTTCCACAATATCTTCTCCATTCTTGCCAATAGGCGTGCTTTGAAGACCGGCGAATAGACGATGAGTCCATCTACAGAGAGGCTATCGAGCTGGAAAAGGAGCTTGGGTGCAAATCGATGGCTGACGACCATAAGACAGCACATACAATTGTGTTCTATACGCCCCCTTCTCACCCCCTGGTGAAAGCGATTTTAAGGGAATCAGACTCTTTATCTTGTGGACCTCGATGCGAGCCGTCGGCAGCAAAAGACAAAAAGTGCAATTGAGGTTTGAAGAGCTAAACGCGCACTCAATACCAACCGGGCCGGCCCGTCGGCTGCATCGTGTGCAGTGGTGTGGGCCTCACGGGATTCACAAGCCAGTCCCACAGCAGAGCCTGCAGCTTTGGGGGTTGAAGGGTGTCTGAGAAACCAAGAGCTGTCTGAGAAACCAAGAGCTGTCTGAGAAACCAAGAGCTTGACATCCAGAGATACGGACCTGATAGGTTCAAGGACCTGATAACACCCTAGTGATACAGGTCACGAGTGTCCTCACTAAAACATGGCTACCTACCTAAATATGTACATGTATGTATTGGGACAGCTCATGTCACAAGGCCATGTGTTTTCTCTTGGCTTATATCGACAAGAAAGAAAATCCCCAATACTACGATAAAATACACATTTCCCTCAGTGTGTAACAGTAGAACCGCAGTAGGCGGCAATTATTTATCTTATTTATCTATTTATATGAAATCATGCGCTTACATTTAACTCGGTCCAAGACCGCAACTCTCTCCTGGCTGGACACCCACCCTGGCCTCCGCAATCAACCCTTTGCAGCGTGTCCAGAACGCAGCAGCGCACCTGGTGTTCAACCGAGCAAAATTCCCTCTTCCAGACCTCCACTGGCTCCCGGTAATCGCTCGCATTAGATTCAAGACACTGGTACTTCAAGGCTGTCAGCGGAACGGCCCTACCTCCCTCCAAACATTAGTCAGACCCCACGTCCCAGCTTGAGCACTCCGTTCAACAACTTCGACTGGGACCACCTTCACTAAGCACAGGCAAACATCGCTCTGCCAAGTCCCAACTCTTCTCTGTTCAACAACAGTGGTGGAATGAGCTCCCGGCTGATGTCAGGACAGCAGAGTTACTCACCAGCTTCCACAAGAGACTCAAGTCCCACCTGTTCAGAGTTCACCTGGACTCTGCATAACCCCCCCCGCCTTCCCTCTCCTAACCCTAGCACTAACTTGCGTGTTTGTACGTCTTGGCATTATTAATAGTACTTTGTTTGCATATTGTATGTTCTTAGATGTTGGTAATGCACTCAGAATGGCACTCCTGCTCTTATCTCAGCTATTATGCAGGCAACCTAGCAATTATGAAACTTGTCTATTGCCTTGCAATTATGAATGCTTGAAACCACATTCTTATTTCACTCTCTTCAACAAATGTACTCTTTGTAAGTCGCTTTGGATAAAAGCGTCTGCCAAATGCTCTAAATGTAAATGTAAATGTAAATACAAAATGTATTTATGAATTTTGTGGTTGTTGAGCAGGTTTCAGCTGGTTATTACTATGTTGTATATGTATTTTTTCAAATCAGTATAGGCCTAAAACAAATCCCGCTAGGTCCTACTACAATAACCAAGCACGTGTTTCTAGGTTATACACATGAATCCATACGAGTGTGGCCTGTTAATGATAGTTTTTTGTGTGATATCTTGTTAAATAAAGTCGACTGAAATGACTGAGGCTGCGAGCGATGCATCCATCTATCTGCCACCCTCGCTGCCGACGAAGCTATTTTTTTGTACTGTAGGGACACAATAGGACAATGATAAGCACTAGCGTGACTGGAAGTCAACCTGCTAATGCTATTCTAGTAGCGACATCGTGCTCCTCTCTCTTTTTTTTATCCACCACCGCAGTGCTCTCTCTATATGCCTCTTCTTTCTTAGATCTCCACCAGTCTGTCTGTCTCTCTCTCTCGCTCTCTCTATCTCTCAGTCTCTCTCTCTCTCTCTCTCTCTCTCTCTCTCTCTCTCTCTCTCTCTCTCTCTCTCTCTCTCTCTCTCTCTCTCTCTCTCTCTCCCTCTCCGTCTCTCTCTCTCTCTCTCTCTCTCTCTCTCTCTCTCTTCTCTCTCTCCTCCTCCTCATTCTCTCTCTCTCTCTCTCTCTCTCTCTCTCTCTCTCTCTCTCTCTTTCCTACTCTGGATGCAAACCAAGACCATTTCCTGAACCACAGGGCTGGAAAGAGACAAGAAGAGGAAAAAAGAGAAAGAGAAATAACCATCTCCTCAGTCCATGTTTGTTGCAGATAACTGGCCATATTTGTGTGTGTGTGTGTGTGTGTGTGTGTGTGTGTGTGTGTGTGTGTGTGTGTGTGTGCGTTTATGTGTGCGTGTGTGTGTGTGTGTGTCTGTGTGTGTGTGTGCCCTTGTATTGCCTGTGAGTGATTTGTGATGTAATGCCTTCCTACACGTTACCTTAGTGCATGTTACAGATTATATAGCTTGTGGCTCCATGTCCTTACATCAAGTAAGGACATTCAGTGTGTGTGTGTGTGTTTGTGTGTGTGTGTGTGTGTTGTGTTGTGTTGTGTTGTGTGTGTATCTAGTTGTGTGTGTCTGTGTGTGTGTGTGTGTGTGTGTGTGTGTGTGTGTTGTGTTGCGTGTGTGTGTCGTTGTGTGTGTTTGTGTGTGTGTGTTGTGTGTGTGTGTTGTGTGTTTTGTGTGTGTGTGTGTGTGTGTGTGTGTGTGTGTGTGTGTGTGTGTTTGTGTTTGTGTGTTGGTGTGTGTGTGTGTGTGTGTTGTTTGTGTGTGTGTGTGTGTGTGTGTGTGCATTAAGTTGTGTGTGTCCTGGTGGATAAAACATAATGTCACTCATTTATATTCTAATCTATCCACTTTATAGTAATTATATAATTAATAATTGATTTTTGTCCTAATAGACACTCAAGGTTATATCGTAGAAAAACTATTCAAAACACTGTCAGAGGAGTGCGCGGTAATTCAAGAATATACAAAAATACTGAGTGGAGGTTAGATATTCAAGGCACCTTTCACCGATTTTCAACATTTAAATGTTCTCCAAGACGTCTAACAAAAGCCTACAAATGAAACAACCTGCTGATGAATGGAGCGTACGTCATTCCCGAGACTGCTGGGTTTTCAAAGAGCTACAATCGCTTTCTGCTGACTGACGCTTGCCCCTCAACGCACCGCGGACGCCGCCAATATTATTCAACCCACATCTGCCGCTTCTTCGGAGCGTTCTGTTTGTTCTTTGGGGTCCATTTCGTCAGCGTGGGACACGATGATGATGACACCCGCAAAACTCTCAGCGGTTTTAATACATTTCTGCACCAACAGCCAGAATATTACTACTTTACCTGTCACTTTTGACTTTTTACCGTAATTATTTGGTGCTATATGACTAATTGTTCAGAGTTGTTCTAGTATTTATGTTCATAAGAATACTGTTTAGAAGAAAACGTACTTATTTGGTACTATTACTAATTATTTATAGTTGTTAAGAGGTTATCTTTAGAAGAATGCTGCAGGAGTGAATGGGGAGTAAGCGTTCCATTGTACTTGTTACACACGGCAATAAAGGAATCTTGAATCTTGAATTGTCTTCATTAGAATAAGGTCAATAGTCTGAAAATTGCTGTCCACGGCCATTGTTTTACGGAGAGAATCGAGCAAACTGCTACGGTTGGGGGGTGTTTCTCTTCACGGTACCCTTACTCCCTCGGGTGGGTCATTCGAACTCTGGGCTGCTGCCGCTGGGGGCGGTACCCTCCCCTTCGTTTGCGCGGTTGAAAGACGTGCGCTTACGGTTGTCGGTTAGTAGATTGCTTGGGAGGGCTCAGCAGGCGGTGGTCTCGAGCGTACCCGAATTGGGCGATTGCATGACGGCTCGTGGAGTTGTTAATTACACCGTGTCTCTGCTAGTGGAACAACATATTTAAAAAGGGACCACATACCTCGCTAAACATTTGCATTTAAATCCATTTCTGTGTACGCGTGTGAAAAATCTCATGCAAACTGTATTCGCTGAGTGCTTGAGTCTGTTGAAATAGCGTTTAAAAAGAAAAACCCTTCTCTTGGGGTTTGTATAGTGCAGGAGCAGACTGTAAAAGGGGACGGGATTGTGGGACTTGGTCTCTATTAAGAAGGAGCCAAATCAAGAGACGACACAAAATGAGACGTGACAAAACGCCCGCGTCAGCATTATCCCCTGCTTACCATAACCGCCCGCGTACGCCCGAGCTGTAGGTATCTCTGAGTGGTGTGTGTGTGTGTGTGTGTCTCGTTGTGTGTGTGTGTGTGTGTGTATGTGTGTGTGTGTGTGTGTGTGTGTGTGTGTGTGTGTGTGTGTGTGTGTGTGTGTGTGTGTGTGAGTGTGTGTGACTGACCAGGGAAGTTTAAAGTGCAAGTGCAATAGGGCAGTGCCAGTGAGTATTTCCACGAGGCCCCCCCCTGATAAAATGGAGATTGATGGCCAGGGGCCTGCGAACGACACATTGAGCTTGGAGTTGTTTGTGTGTGTATGATGAGAGAAGAGAGAGAGAGAGAGAGTTAATGTAATAATAATAATAATATAAATTGCTTTTCAATACATGTAACAAAGTGCTGCACAGCAGTTAATCCAGAACAAACAAACGGGAAAACTATCACCCGATAAAAGGTAACAAAGTATTTCACAGCGCAGTCTGTGGGTGTGTGTGATAGAAGGACATGTGAGAATCCGCCTTACCATTTAATAGTTGGCTGTGTTCGCTCGATTGCGGCTTAGCTAGGCAGCCCAGGTATCGAAACCAGCAACCTTCCAGTTGCCAGACCCACTCTTAGCTCCTGAGCTACAGCCACCCCGGGGGCTGCAGGGGATAGAATATCATCAATATACGGAGGGTCCAACCCATGCCTGGCCTAATCTGGCCTCAAGGAAAAACAATTAAAATCATTGTAAAATGTATCCTAAAATAAACCAGCAAGGATACTAAAACAGGGTTGATATGGTCGGTTTTTTTTGATTGAGTTAGGAGGCGAGCTGCAGGATGATGAACTAACTGTGGGCGGTGGATTGATTGCTGACTGAGACAGGTAAAGAGGGAGCTACAATAGCTGAGGCGGGGAGGAAATAGAAAGGAGCATGGATGAGTGTTTTTTTTCGGATCTGGGGCTGAAATAAAAGACCTAACCTTGGCTGTATTTCTCAAACGATAAAAACACGACGGAACAACTGTCTTTAAATGGTGGTTGGACGCACAACTCCTGCACAAAAACAGCACCGAGATTTCCCGCATGAGGTCATAGATTTGAGTTCTTTTTGTGGAGCTTTTGTATGGTTGAAAAATGCTCTTTAAAAAAAAGTGATGCAAGGAGGTTGACTTTAGGGGGGGAGCACCAAAAATCCGGTCAGTTCTTTGGGGATTTTGGCCATTCTGAGAGATCAGTGAAGTTGCTTGTGCATCATTAACGGCAGCGTAGTATTTCTTCATTAGATCCTTTACATACTCATCATAAATGTGGTGAATCTGTTGCCAGGCAGAAGTCGTTCAGGGCAGAGAGGCAGCTCAGAGGAGAGGAACACAATGTCCCTTTCGGGGGCCAGAGAACCTTTCACACTACATTCACTGAAATTAATACATTCTGAATTATCAATCTTCAAGGCAGGTATGAAAGGACTAGATGAAGAATATGGCCCTGTGTGGTGTAAAATACAATTAAAAGACTCTCCTGCGGGTGCATCACGAGGACAGCTATTATGAATATAAATATGCACCAATAAAGCAGATTGGGTCATCGTTAGGCAGGAGCAGAGAGAGCAGGTGGGATTATTCAGAAGAAAACATGCTATTAGGTCCAGGAGGGTGGCAAACTAACAGGAGTAAAATTGGTTGATGCTTATTAACACAAAATAAAATTCCCCACAGGATGCAGGCTTACTGACAGACTGACGGAGGGGAAGGGACTGATGCCCCCCCCCCCCGCACACACACACACACACACACACACACACTTCAGCCAGATAGCTGAGCTTTCTAACTATAAGAAAAGGCTTGGAGTTGCTTTTCTCAAGGTGCACTGCAGGTTCCTGTTTTTGAAAAAAAAAAATAAAAAACAGGAATACAAAATGGCAGCACGTAGACAGTGAACAGGGTGTAGGTTGTTATTGTTACTACCTTTAGATATGCTGTGTGAATGCCGGGAGGCTCTGCAACTCATGAGAGTTACAGAGCCTCCCAAGAGGGTAACAAACTCAGAGAGAGGAGGTACCACTATAGATGGTGATGGAGGTTCTGGGCAGGGGGTGTACAACACGGAGAGGACTTTACAGCGTGCTGCCAGTTATCTGCTAGCCTTCGGCTGTACACCCAGCCAGTTGGGGTGGACTCTGTCAATCCTGAAGAGGGAGAAGGTATCCCAAAATAGATAGCTGCAGAGACAGCAAGCACTGTTTACAGTAAGTCTGTGACCTTGCAATCGATCATGTTCGACTTGTCTGGAAGCATTTTTAAGCGAGATGTATAACCCCCTACCTGCTCCTTAATGATCTGTATCTGGATTCACTGTAAGTCTCTTTGGATAAAACATCTTATAAATGCCTGTATGGTGTAAAAAATTAAAAAGTTAGGATTCAGTCAACCTACAGAGTCAACAGCCCAATAGTTTCTATTGTACAGTATGGCAGAATGAAAGAAGACATGGAGCGGAAATAAAATATATTTAGATTTAGAATATATACAATTCTTTAGTGGACAGAACCAGTAACCCATCCAGCGCCTCTTCCTCACTCCTCAATACGGGTCAGGAGATGGACGGAGGACGGCATCAAGACGGAGATTCTACACACTGACAGAGATAAAGGCTTTTACTGACTGAAAAAGACAGTCTGTAGCGAGTGCTGTAGCGTGTGGCCGTTGCTTGGTGCTGACTGTGTGTTCGGCTAATTCACTCTTTATGCTTCCTTTTCCAGTTCAGTTAAAGAACTTCATGAAGCCGGATGAGTCTTGGTGACTTCTACACTTGACATGATCTCAGGCAGTACTAATGTGAAGCGTTTCATAGCGTCGTCGTATTTTACACGTGACCGAGAACACGTGACGCGGTCTTGTGTGTGTGTGTGTGTGTGTGTGTGTGTGTGTGTGTGTGTGTGTGTGTGTGTGTGTGTGTGTGTGTGTGTGTGTGTGTGTGTGTGTGTGTGTGTGTGTGTGTGTGTGTGTGTGCGTGTGTGTGTGTGTTTCTTGTGTCGTTGCCCTCTCACCTTGTAGCCCTTCAGGTGTCCCCGTATGGACTTGGGGCTCACAGGGTCCCAGTGCACCTCTGCTAGCGTGCTGTTCACCACCAGGACCTGGGTGTTCCCAGGAGCTGACACCGGCACTGTAGACATGTATACAGATCATATCGTCATCATGAGTTATTTTATTTATGGATGCTCTGAACACCGGCCACTGATTTAGACATGTCTACCGAGTTCAGTTTATACTGCGGATTCATAGGGATCTAAGCTCAGTGGGAAATAATGCCTATTTTTCATTTTCAAAACCCACTCAAACCGGGTGCAAGATATACACAATGAGGAGAAAGTAAGACGACACTCCTCTCTGGTCAATCCAAATATTGGCTAAATCGTTAGGCACAGGTTGTCCTGTTCGGTACACACAATGAATTGAATAAGCCATGAAACTACACATAAACTCAAAAAGTCAAACTAAAAGCAGGAAGTGTGTAAGTGACTCACGTACAAAGATACTAGCTGTTTATTATTAATAATGAACCACCTGATACAGTGAAACAATACATAACAACTACTAATTGAATACAAGACAGACTTATACAAAAAAATTTTTAAAGCCAAATTTGATAGGGTCTAATACGTATTTTCTATAACATGTTAGTTTGATAGAGAGAGAGCCATATCCATATTACTCCTCCAATTAAGGTTTAGGAATAGGTAGTTCCCGTCCATCCTCTTACATAACACACTTGGGATATACACCTCCCCTTCCTCGTCCCCCGCTAACGTACAGCCGCCAGACAACTAAATGTTTGAGGTGCTTAGAGTTCTTTAAGTGAAAGTACATTGCACAATGCTCTGGCAGTCCCTACAAAGTGTAAGCTGGTATTTGACTAGAAGTTTGAGAGCGCGAGAAGTAGAATACAGTGTGCCATGATACACAGCATTGACGGATATCCTGCACCGATACAACAGTTATCACCATATCGGACCTCACTGTATGTGGTCGCGCAACGATAGCTCTCTGATGTAATTTTTGAGCCAGGCGGCGGCTCAAGGGATGTCGGCAATGGATCATCGCGACTCCTAACCGTCCTGCTTTCCAGGACACTCACGAACGTGCAATATTCACCGGACCAGTGATTAGCGGAGCACAGTGGAACGATACCAAGGAAATAGATAGCACAGAAGTAAGCAGTACAACAGAGGGAGAGACTCATCTCGACAGCGCTGTGCGAGGAACTTCTATGTACAGAATTGACGAGGTGTACGCAGCTGTATAAAGCATGAGCCTTACTTGGAGATGCTAACAATTAATACTTCAGTTGGCAGTGGAACTGCAGTTAAGCTCTCACACCAATAAATGGTCACAGCACACATTTCTCAGTCTCGGACCATCATATGGTGTGCGACTCCAGCTACACATCACTTACTGCGTGATCTCTCGACGCCTCTGTGTCTCCATCCCTTTGACCCCTCGACGCTAGCTAGAATGACCGCCATCAAACCGACTGTCTCTGTATCATGATGAGAGGAAGGGAGCAAGTACTTTCGGATGTCAAATTTTCATCTTCCATCTCCCTCGAACTCACATCTCTTGTGAGGGTTCCTTGCGGCGATCGTCGCTGCGGACGCTCATCGAGGCTCCTCCTCTACTTGGATCTCCAGTGCTAGTACCTCTTAATTATAGATCATGTTCTCCCCGCATTCTTATAGAGAGTGCAGGTGTTGTGCGGTTTGCGCCTCATACGTTATGGCACTTTTAGGTAGGAGTGTTTGAGGTTTATTCTCTGACGTTGGTTCACATTCAATATCATAAGATTTGCATTGTCGAGTGTCAATTACCTACTATAGCTATATCCTACAAGCTAATATCACTTATCGGATGTTTTAGCCCCCTCACCCCTATCTGCCTCCCTCCACCTCCTCCTCCTCCCCCGCCCCCCCCCCCCCCCCCCCCCCCCCCCCCCCCCCCCCCCCCCCCCCCCCCCCCCCCCCCCCCCCCCCCCCCCCCCCCCCTCCCCCCCCCTCCCCCCTCTCCTCACCCCTCTCCTCACCCCTCTCCTCCTCCCTCCTCACTCCTCACCCCTCTCCTCCTCACTCTCCTCTCCCCCCTCCTCCACCTCACCCCTCTCTCCTCCCCCCACCTCCTCCTCCCTTCCCCCCCCCCCCTCCCCCTCTCACTCTCTCCCCCCCCCTCCCCCTCCTCTGTCTCCCCCCCTCTCTTCCTGCTGGACTCCCCCCCCCCCCCCCCCCCTCCCCCCCCCCCCCCCCCCCCCCCCCCCCCCCCCCCCCCCTCCCCCCCCCCCCCCCCCCTCCCTCCTCCTCCCCCACCCCTCACTCCTCCCCTCCTCCACCACCCTCCTCCTCCCCACCCTCCTCCTCCTCACCCTACCTCTCGCCCAATGCCTTATTGCCATCCCTTCCTCACTGTTGGGCCTTGTGAATTGGCTGCATAATGCAGTACAGCTCTCCCTCCTGTCTCCCATTCTCCCTCTGTCATTCTCTCTCTCTCTCTCTCTCTCTCTCTCCTTCCCTCCCTCTGGCCTGCTCCCCCTCTCCATCGCTCTCCAGTGTCTTCCCTCGTTGCTACATTGCATTTCGAGAGAACAAAATGTCCAGAGGATGTGTGCGAGAGAGAAGCACGCTAACTAAGACTACCTCTCTGCTGCTTTGCTTCTACAATGAAAAACAACAGCAACAACAAAGTGTTGTTTGTGCCACCGCTCACAGAGACGGACCAGTGGAGTCATTTCACCCTTGAACCCCGATGGAACCCGGATCATGATCTGCTCGTGCAACGATTACACCTACACAAATCATCGAGACTATAGAGCCTCGCTAGAATTCGCCGTGCCGCTTGCTGGCTCAGGGTGTGCGTTAGCGGTAACTATATTTGTATAAGGCTGCATATATAGTGGGTGTATTAGCCATCGCTCAATGCCAAACGCGCCGCCCCCGTCCTGCCTTCGGCCTCCGACCCTCGCAGGACACAGGTGTTTTTGCCCTCAGGAATATCAGATTTATATAAGAATAGGAGATTTGAGGTTCACTAAGAATAAGAGTTTCTGCATTCAACTCTCTACAGCTCTCCTAGCTCATGGCGTGTGTGAAAAATTAATATTCACAACAAAGTACAGCTGCTCACACAGGGATGTGCGCCGAGAGACGGAGAAACACTCTGGCACTGTTTCATCACACTCATCATCATCACACACACACACACACACACACACACACAAGTCACACACACACACACACACACTACACACCACACACTCACACACACACACACACGAATGTCCTGTGTGTGTTTGTGTTTCTCTCGTTTTATAGTGATACTCGCACACAGAGAATAGATACAGTACATCTCCTGTGGTGTGGTGTTGTGGTGTTGGTGTGTGGTGTGGTGTGTGGTGTGTGGTGTGGGGTGTGGTGTGGTGTGTGTGGTGTGGTGTGTGGGTGTGTTGTGTGTTTTGTGTCAAAAGTGATCTGACAATTCTGATCATTAAAGAGAGTTTCCTCCCTCGTTTCAGTTCACACCTTCTCCATCACGTCGTGAGCTTCAGCCCCGGACCACTTATGTCTGTGCCACCATCATCACGTCATTGGTTTTCAAAGCCCACCGCTTTCAAGTGTTTCCCCCACGTGGCCCCACTACAGACACACGTGTTTCGGCCCCTAGCGTTTGCAGGGCCCACCCAGACCTGAGGGCCGGACGACACTGATGGCCATGTGCAATTTCTGCGTTAAAGGCCAAACTTCCTATCTTGAAGAGGCCTCGATTCTTGTGTGGGTATGTTGGGTGTGGTTGCGCGTTTTGCTCTTCAAACCCTCAATTTTGCACGGTGGTGTCTCGCTCTGAATTTGACTAGAGCCTACGGCTCTGCTATCTCGAGCGATCGCCGACATTAGATGTACTGAATTAGGAAGTGTTGATAGTGCGGCTTTTTAAAGTCGTCTTTGAGCTACAGGGGATTTGTGATGGAAATTGAAGGGCGATATATAACACAATGTATGTTGCTGTCTTTGTGGTTCGTCCCAACGACTCAAAGGAAGCCTATCGAATTCGGACATACCACAGAAGCTTACGCTATTTGAGCTGTTTAATGTTGTGGTGCTCCTCAGTCCATGTTTGTTGCAGATAACTGGCCATATGTGTGTGTGTGTGTGTGTGTGTGTGTGTGTGTGTGTGTGTGTTTGTGTGTGTATGTGTGTGTATGTGTGTGCGTGTGCAACAAGTGAAACAAAAAGCCAACACCAACAATATTAAAAGAATCTCTGTATGCATGTATGCATGTATACGTATATGTTTGTGTGCATTTATCAATGTATGTATGTATGTATGCATGAGCGTATGCATGAATGTGTGTGTGTGTGCGTGTGTGCGTGTGTGTGTGCGTGTGTGTGTGTCTGTGTGTGTGTGTCTGTCCTTCGACTGTCTCGAGAACTGTGATGAGCAATTGTAGATTTCCGAGTCCACTATGCAGAGGTGTGGGGGTTCAAACCGAGTAACTTTAAGTTGGGAATGGAATACCTTATTCCTCCTTTTCATTGAAACGCCATCAAGACATGAGCTGTTAATTCTATGGGACGTCTCCTGAATGACCATCCTTTGCCAGAAGGTAGATTTTCGCTTCAAAAAGGTCTCCACAAAGTAAAAAATTAACCAGTACCGCTGTTCAGGTAGAAAAAACGACCTGCAATATTTGCTTTCTTGGCGTGGGCTTCATACTAGTGGGTTAGTTCTTGTGACTTACCTAACAGCAAGAACGGTTCAGATACAATATTTCCTTTGTGGGGACTTAAATAGGTTCCCTTGGGTGCTAAAGGATCAAATCTTCCCCACACAGCCCAGCGCACAGCAGAGATATAAAATTGTTGTTAAAAACATATTCGGATGCTCTGGCACTTGCGTTGTCTCTCTATTTCCTTCAGTTCCCGGTTACCCTGCTAAAGTCGGGTGGCCGCAGGCCAGGCGGATAAAGGGACCGTGTTCATTCCCATCTCATTTGCAATCTGTCTGCACTCGCCAGTGGTCTCACGTCAAAACTCTTCACCCTCAGGGTAGGAGCAGTGTCGCGCCAAAACCCTTCCGCTATCGGCTGTCTCTCACTTCTTAATTACTGACAGGGCAGATAGTGGTTGGAGATCAGAATACCGATTAGACCCAGATTTGTCACGGCGACTGTTTGTGTCGCGTGTCTCAGTGCCTTTCTGCGCCTGTATGTCTGTATCAGTGTAGATCAAAACACAGAGGAGAAAGATCAGCGTCTCTTGTGTGTAAATGTGCTAAACCATGTCTATTATGTCTTACACAGAAGAACCACTCGCTGTGTTTTGGCCGTATAATAAACAAGGTCTGTTTCGTGATGCGGTTTTAAAATGTATTAGTGAGTTGTTGATAACAAAAGCATGGGAAAAAAATCTCTCAACAATGTAAAAGGCATAATTCAATTGTCCATGTCCTTTTTATAGGAACAAGTGTGTCTGTTGGTATCTCGTCAAGTCAAGTCAATTTTGTTTGTATAGCCCTTAATCACAGTCACAGTCTCAAAGGGCTTGACAGGCCCTATGATTATGGGCCATGTAATTAGCCCCCCCCCCCCAAAAAAAACATGTATGCTAAGTTGCATCGCGTCGAAAACTGTGAAAATGCTCTTTCAACGCAAATGTAATGGAGGCATGAGAACAACGTGGGTACAATGCACCAGTAGCATCAGACCAATGTGAGCGGATGCTAGTTTGTGCGTTTCTGAGTTTCAAATGAAATAACTCATCGAAAAATGAATGTCAACACATTCACTGGACGGACATTATCAGTATTGAGAAGCAGGGCTGTGTGTTTACAACAAGTCTAACGTGGAGTGGCTTCTGAATTGGCGGCCCACGCGCTTAGAAAATATCTAACTATTGAAGCAAGCAACCTAATAATAAAACGGTCGGGGCTGGCTGCACACAAAAGCCCGGCCAGGTGTGAAAATGACTCCATAAGTCTTTTGAAGTGAAATTCCCCCTTTAAGGTTTAATTTCATGCTTATTCAAAACTTTCGAGAAAATACCCCTGCTTACGGGCTAACCAGGGACCAATAATGGGAGAGTCAAGTGGCCCCGGCCTCCGCGCCTTAGTTTGGGGCCTGGAGACATCGAGTAGACGTGGAAGATGATGTAATCAGGTGCTATTGATATGTACAGCAGCAGTCATTCACATACCAATAGTAAGGTACCTTGTGATATGCAAACATATATGGGCACAAGATTGTAGTGGCTCCCCACAAATTTATCATTTGTACTTTGTCGCTTGTAATTGTAATGCTTTGTTACTCTCATTGCCCGTATGACACCCATTTCACTCCGAACCGTCCCTGGAAGGAGGGATCCCCCACTCTGAGTTCCTTCTCCAGATTTCTTCCTTGTTAATTAAGGGAGTCATTTCTTGCCCTTAGGGGGGCGGGGCTAGGGGGGTGTCATAATCACCAACCCGCTTTGATTCCTTCTTCCATACACAGCGTTTTATATTTTGGACATGCACTATAAATGCTCCACATCAGATAGGTGGAACACTTATTGTTGTCCTTGGTCAGAAAAGTCTCTCAAAGCCATTCCTCAGTCAAAAACTGAAAAATCTGATCAATTATGGATCGCTAGAGCAAGATATTTTACTCCACCTGGGAAAGGAGTCATCTTCTATGGTGTATGGACATGAATTATGAATATCAGCACTTATAGCCTATATATAAGTAATACCGCAGCTGCACAACAGTGGAAAATAAGTTGGCAGCAAAATTGCAAGTGAATATGCATTTTCATTTGTTGACAGCCAAATAAATTGCTGCAGGGCTCAGCTCTGGTCCAAGCCAATCAAATATTAAATATTGATGTGGCCGACTCATGCTAACAATATATGTATAAAATAAATTGCACACTGAGGAAACGTGATTCCCGGAGACGGTTACCATGGGAAGAGTTGATGTGTTCTCCCTCAGACAAACTAAACATCACATATGTCTGTAAGATTTGTACGAGAGGTCAATCGGTCACGTACGAGTAGAAAGCGCATTCAACCAACCCTGGCTCCTTCTTGCATTGGTATTCAGGCGTGATCGGCGAGACCAGTCAAAAGACGTGTCATTTGAAAGTTGTCAAGCCACAGGGCTCCATCTCTCCTGACTGGAGCTGTGCTCACAGAGCCTTGTCTCCACGGAGGAGGAGGAGGAGGAGGAGGAGGAGGAGGTGTCGGTGATCACAGGAGAAAATAATCAGCGAGGACACGTTTTAGCGCTTCTATGCCACAGCGCCATCTGTCTGAATGCAGGTTTGGTGTTCTGAAGCATTAAAAATGCAACAAGGGGGGTGGCAGAGAGCACTCCACGGGGATCCATGTCCTTGTGTCCTATAATTGCGATGCCCAGATCGATCGGCCCGCTTAAGCTTGCATGCACAGCAAAGGCTCGTAAAGGCCGCCTTAACCTGCTCATACATACAATGCAAACAACAACCAGACTGCAATTAAGTTGAAGCGGGGGTGGGGGTGGTCCAGGATATAAATGGACCGGCGTAGGTTTTCCTACAGGCCACATAGTTCAACGCTTTTTATGCAGCACTAAAGCAAAAGCGGGCCCAGAACTCCTCAGAGTGCTGCACCTGGTGCTGTGGTGCTGTGTTTGTAATGTGTGTGGTGTGTGGTGAACTTTAATTCTACTTTGACTGGGGTCATTTTAACACCTACTCTGTCGTTTGCGTACCCCAGACCGTGTTTTGGTTGCTTGCTTCAATATTTAGATATTTGATAACCATGTGAGCAACCCTTTAACTACTACTATGATTCTACTAATATCTAATCAATGGTTGGTATGCAACCCATACCCATAGACGTCGTATGTATCTGTAGACCGAGAGGATCACGTTAGCCAGTCTGCTTCATACCTACCTGGAGCCATTCGATTGTATGCTAAGTTGCATCGCGTCGAAAACTGTGAAAATGCTCTTTCAACGCAAATGTAATGGAGGCATGAGAACAACGTGGGTACAATGCACCAGTAGCATCAGACCAATGTGAGCGGATGCTAGTTTGTGCGTTTCTGAGTTTCAAATGAAATAACTCATCGAAAAATGAATGTCAAAACATTCACTGGACGGACATTATCAGTATTGAGAAGCAGGGCTGTGTGTTTACAACAAGTCTAACGTGGAGTGGCTTCTGAATTGGCGGCCCACGCGCTTATAAAATATCTAACTATTGAAGCAAGCAACCTAATAATAAAACGGTCGGGGCTGGCTGCACACAAAAGCCCGGCCAGGTGTGAAAATGACTCCATAAGTCTTTTGAAGTGAAATTCCCCCTTTAAGGTTTAATTTCATGCTTATTCAAAACTTTCGAGAAAATACCCCTGCTTACGGGCTAACCAGGGACCAATAATGGGAGAGTCAAGTGGCCCCGGCCTCCGCGCCTTAGTTTGGGGCCTGGAGACATCGAGTAGACGTGGAAGATGATGTAATCAGGTGCTATTGATATGTACAGCAGCAGTCATTCACATACCAATAGTAAGGTACCTTGTGATATGCAAACAAATGACATACAGTATCAAGTGGCCACACATACATGCGTAGATTGAAGAGTAGCAACCTCAGAATAACTTCATAGAGGTCATGCCCTTATGACACCCATTACACTCCGAACCGTCCCTGGAAGGAGGGATCCCCCACTCTGAGTTCCTTCTCCAGATTTCTTCCTTGTTAATTAAGGGAGTCATTTCTTGCCCATAGGGGGGCGGGGCTAGGGGGGGGGGGCTAATTACATGGCCCATAATCATAGGGCCTGTCAAGCCCTTTGAGACTGTGACTGTGATTAAGGGCTATACAAACAAAATTGACTTGACTTGACGAGATACCAACAGACACACTTGTTCCTATAAAAAGGACATGGACAATTGAATTATGCCTTTTACATTGTTGAGAGATTTTTTTCCCATGCATTTGTTATCAACAACTCACTAATACATTTTAAAACTGCATCACGAAACAGACCTTATTTATTATACGGCCAAAACACAGCGAGTGGTTCTTCTGTGTAAGACATAATAGACATGGTTTAGCACATTTACACACAAGAGACGCTGATCTTTCTCCTCTGTGTTCACAGATACATAGCAAGGCTGCATCAGGACAGTAGAGTATCGGACGGCTCTTACTCAAAACATGTGTGCCGGTGACAAATCTGGGGTCTATCGGTAGTTGCTGATCTCAGGCCTTTGATGCTTGCCCTTGTTCTCACAGTTATATATGTTCAGTCGATGAGACAGGCTGCTCCGATGAGTCGGACGAAGTCCCCGGCGCCGGCGGGCCCGATAGCGGAAGGGTTTTGGCGCGACACTGCTCCTACCCTGAGGGTGAAGAGTTTTGACGTGAGACCACTGGCGAGTGCAGACAGATTGCAAATGAGATGGGAATGAACACGGTCCCTTTATCCGCCTGGCCTGCGGCCACCCGACTTTAGCAGGGTAACCGGGAACTGAAGGAAATAGAGAGACAACGCAAGTGCCAGAGCATCCGAATATGTTTTTAACAACAATTTTATATCTCTGCTGTGCGCTGGGCTGTGTGGGGAAGATTTGATCCTTTAGCACCCAAGGGAACCTATTTAAGTCCCCAGTAGTAGAATTAAAGTTCACCACACCAACCGCTTTGATTCCTTCTTCCATACACAGCGTTTTATATTTTGGACATGCACTATAAATGCTCCACATCAGATAGGTGGAACACTTATTGTTGTCCTTGGTCAGAAAAGTCTCTCAAAGCCATTCCTCAGTCAAAAACTGAAAAATCTGATCAATTATGGATCGCTAGAGCAAGATATTTTACTCCACCTGGGAAAGGAGTCATCTTCTATGGTGTATGGACATGAATTATGAATATCAGCACTTATAGCCTATATATAAGTAATACCGCAGCTGCACAACAGTGGAAAATAAGTTGGCAGCAAAATTGCAAGTGAATATGCATTTTCATTTGTTGACAGCCAAATAAATTGCTGCAGGGCTCAGCTCTGGTCCAAGCCAATCAAATATTAAATATTGATGTGGCCGACTCATGCTAACAATATATGTATAAAATAAATTGCACACTGAGGAAACGTGATTCCCGGAGACGGTTACCATGGGAAGAGTTGATGTGTTCTCCCTCAGACAAACTAAACATCACATATGTCTGTAAGATTTGTACGAGAGGTCAATCGGTCACGTACGAGTAGAAAGCGCATTCAACCAACCCTGGCTCCTTCTTGCATTGGTATTCAGGCGTGATCGGCGAGACCAGTCAAAAGACGTGTCATTTGAAAGTTGTCAAGCCACAGGGCTCCATCTCTCCTGACTGGAGCTGTGCTCACAGAGCCTTGTCTCCACGGAGGAGGAGGAGGAGGAGGAGGAGGAGGAGGTGTCGGTGATCACAGGAGAAAATAATCAGCGAGGACACGTTTTAGCGCTTCTATGCCACAGCGCCATCTGTCTGAATGCAGGTTTGGTGTTCTGAAGCATTAAAAATGCAACAAGGGGGGTGGCAGAGAGCACTCCACGGGGATCCATGTCCTTGTGTCCTATAATTGCGATGCCCAGATCGATCGGCCCGCTTAAGCTTGCATGCACAGCAAAGGCTCGTAAAGGCCGCCTTAACCTGCTCATACATACAATGCAAACAACAACCAGACTGCAATTAAGTTGAAGCGGGGGTGGGGGTCGGGGGGGGTGCAGGATATAAATGGACCGGCGTAGGTTTTCCTACAGGCCACATAGTTCAACGCTTTTTATGCAGCACTAAAGCAAAAGCGGGCCCAGAACTCCTCAGAGTGCTGCACCTGGTGCTGTGGTGCTGTGTTTGTAATGTGTGTGGTGTGTGTGTGTGTATGTTTGTGTAAGGTTTAATTATGATTAGAACTAACATTAGTTTCTGATTGGTATTGTCTCAAGCCACGGAGCTCAGAATGCACTGATTCTTACTTATAGCACCTAAATGTATTGTGACGGGACGGACTGTAGTGGAGCCAAACGGCAGACAACTTAACAAAAGAGATCCAACTGGCGGAGCGCACCCTGCTACCCGTGGTGGTCACACAACGATTGTGGGCATCTGGAAGCGTCTCCATATCTCCAATAGATAAGCCCACTTTGCGGGGCTCTGAATGTTTTATGAGCGGTCATTAGGTTTCGTGGGGGCTGTCATGATGTCATGCTATGCCGTTTTTAAGCCAACAGCCCCTGGAGACGGTGTCATGGATGTGCCCGGCTATTTTACCGCCAGCACCGCGCTCAGCGCCGTTAAACCCGCTCGCCCATGCGGTGATTTATTTTACTACGAGCCACACACCAGAATATAAAATATTCAAGCCAGATAATGTTACGTTTTTTTATCATCTTCGTGGACCGATGTACGTATAAACTCCCGCACACTTTATGCGATTTCTGTCATATCTCTGTGTGCGTGCAAAGTATATTGTTGTGGTTTTTTCCTGCCATTGTTCTGCAGCGCTGTGCTTCCGCAGCAGACGCTGAGTCCGCCTCGCTGGTCGGGTCGGGACGTCGCAGAGATTCACCCGGTGAGCCGACAACATGCACAACTTGGTCAAAGTTAGGAAACTTGGATTCAAGATTTCAACATTCAAGAAGTTTAATTGTCTCATACACATACAGGATGTGCAGTGAAATGCACAGAGGAATGTGCAACAGAACAACAGAACAATACAAATATCACAAATTGAAGGGAAAGAATCAGAATATCCACTGTATTTACAGTCTTCACAGTAAAAAGAGCAGCTTTTTTTTATTTTTTTTAATGAGAAATAAGCAAATAAGCAAATAAACTGCAAGGCACACAAACAAGTAGGCATATAAACAACAAGGCAGTATAAATAATCATAATGAGAATCTTTCATGGTGAAACTTGTATTGTTGTGTTGTAAATACTTGAAACAGACTTAACGTAGCATTTAATAATGTGTTAATAAATATCAGAGTGGACTTTATTTGAAATATATAACACCAGTTAAAGTAATATAAGCTATTAACATCTGCTAATGTGTGAGAGATTACTTTCATATTACGCTCATATTACGCTCATTAGATCCAGTGTCTCCGTGATTGGCAGCAGGACCTCGCGCACCACGCCGTGACAAACACGCCGTCGACGTTAACTCAAGTGAAGCCGCCGCCATTTCAAGTCATTTCAAGGAGACGTGCGTGCGTCCATGTACTGTACGCGAGTGCCCGTTCGATAACCTCCGATCGCTTCCTG
>PIJE02001292.1:9452-31952 GCA_002895965.2 Coryphaenoides rupestris | reverse complement strand
GAAAGCATATGAAGGAACGCACACACAGACAACACAAGCAACACTATATTTAAATAATAACAAGCCATAATGGTATATTTACTGAACCATATCTGTCATATATTTATCTATATTATATTTTCTATTATTGCAAATGTGCATTTCAAGAATAAAATCCCACACACCACCTGGTTGAAAAAACACCAATCTAGAGGGCAAATTATGCGCAACCATTTTTGAAAAGTTGACTGGATTTACTACGAAAATGTTATTGCATGAGCTGGCACGGCAGTGAGTGAAATACAGCCAGAGTTGAAAAGCATGTATGGCAGGTAGGTAGGTCATGGAGCTTCAAGCCATGTTAGATTAGCATAACATTTGATGTGGATGTGTCAGTAAGCATTACTTTAACTTCAACAGAAAGGTTTGGTCGTCAACACAACAACACAACATGCAATGACGTTGCTCCTCATGTGTTGTACTACAGCAAGGCTTCAGGTGAGGCTTTCCTTTGAATGCCCATGGTGATCGTTGATAGTCCGTTTGCTTTTGTTGAAGACTTTCTACCGTTTTCCATTAGTTCTTCTTTTTTTTTGTTCCTGGTTTGTTTTGTTGTCTTGCGTGTTTATCACCACTCTCGTCCCGATCCATCCACAGACATGGCAGGAGGAAGGTATAGGCCGATAGCTACTAAATCATATACACTGTATATGAATATTTTACAGAGAGGTACACAGATATGGCTCTTGAAGCTAACCCTGGGTGGCAGACCACTTTCTGTCACTGCGTCGGGGAAGTGTCAGAAAGCACCTGCAGCTGAATGCTGGGGACATTCGGAGGGGAGACAAGCACTGAGTGAGACCAGCCACATATTAGTGTCTCCAAGGGGACACAGATGTCCCCAAGCAAGTGGCGTTTAGCTGCTGCCTCTCAATGGGCTGTACAGCAATCATCACACATTCACACGTGTATTATTGTTCATTGCAGGTACAGTATATATTTAGAATGTTGTTATATATTTAGAATTAGCTTTATGTTCCAATTCGATCAAGGTGCTTCAAGCCCAAAATGTCCTTTGGCTTCATTCTTTTGGCAATATATTGATATGTATGTATAGAACATACAGGTTACCAGGTTCAAGAGGTACACATCTCATAATAATGACATATAAGTGATTCATTTGTGTTCGGGTTTCTGGTTGGTGCATGTAAACATGTACTGAAAAGGTCAATTTTATAATTATCCCCAAAAGTAATCAAAGCCGCACCTCAAATGTCATTGAAAAAGCTATTATTAGAATTTAAATTTTTTTAAATTACATTTACAACAATGGAGCGAGAAACTCTGGTTTTCATTTTACGAATAGGCTTCCACATTATTAAAGGTACTATCAGTAAGAATCAGTGCATTCTGAGCTCCGTGTGTTGAGACAATAACAATCAGAAACTAATGTTAGTTCAGCAGTTCAGGTTGTGGTTGAAGTTAAAACATGACAGCTTCCCCGACTCTCTCGGTTGCATAGAACAACTTTTGGGCTGATTTCTCTTATATTTGAGTTGGGTCTGGGAAAAAGGAACAAAGTGACATGTAAGCGTGGATAATTAAAAATATATATATTTCATAGCTTTTTTAAATGTGTACGGTTTGTGTAAGGTTTAATTATGATTAGAACTAACATTAGTTTCTGATTGGTATTGTCTCAAGCCACGGAGCTCAGAATGCACTGATTCTTACATATAGACGGACTGTAGTGGAGCCAAACGGCAGACAACTTAACAAAAGAGATCCAACTGGGGAGCGCACCCTGCTACCCGTGGTGGTCACACAACGATTGTGGCATCTGGAAGCGTCTCCATATCTCCAATAGATAAGCCCACTTTGCGGGGCTCTGAATGTTTTATGAGCGGTCATTAGGTTTCGTGGGGGCTGTCATGATGTCATGCTATGCCGTTTTTAAGCCAAGCAGCCCCTGGAGACGGTTGTCATGGATGTTGCCCGGCTATTTTACCGCCAGCACCGCGCTTCAGCGCCGTTAAACCCCGGTCGTCCACGCGGTGATTTATTTTACTACGAGCCACACACCAGAATATAAAATATTCAAGCCAGATAATGTTACGTTTTTTTATCATCTTCGTGGACCGATGTACGTATCTCTCTCACACACACACACACACACACACACACACACACACACACACACACACACACACACACACACACACACACACACAGACAATATCACACTGTTCTTTCCTGGGCAAATTGACCAAGCTGCCCTGACAGAGACTCATTTCCCAGAGGTCACATCTCCTTTCTCTGTTGTCTGGCAAATGGTACCAGACACACGCATGGGAGGGGGGGGGGGGGGGGGACACACACCTGAGGGAGAGGCTGAGGGTTGCATCGTCCTCCAGTTCTCATTTTCTCCGTGGTTGTCCAAAGAAACCACAGCGACGGGCCCAGAGCACGCCGCAGCCAGCAGCCAGCGGACAAAGTGTGTGGGGATTCGTATTAAAGTCAAGAAAAATAGCACAGGGAGAGAAGGAGTTTAAAATAAAGACACCAACATTGATAGAGATGGTATGAAGTGACTTAAAATGGGGACAAGGAGTCAAAACAACAATACTGTATAAAGTGGGCGGCAGTAGCTCACGAGTTAAGAGTGTTTGTCTGGCAACAGGAAGGTTGCTGGTTCGATCCCCGGGCTCCTCCTAGCTAAGTGTCGAGGTGTCCCTGAGCAAGACACCACCTGCTCCTGACGTGTTGGTTGTTACCTTGCATGGTTGGCACCGCCGTCGGTGTATCAATGGGTGAATATGAGGCAATACTGTAAAGCGCTTTGGATAAAAGCGATATATAAAATGCAATCATTTACCATTTATAGAAAGGTTGTCTGCCAGCTGGAAGGAAGGTTGCTGGTTTGATCCCTGAGTAGCTAAGTGTCGAGGTGTCCCTGAGCAAGACAATGAACCCCAACTGCTCCCGATGAGCTGGCTGTCACCTTGCATGGTTGAATGTGTGTGTGAATGTGAGGCAATATTGTAAAGCGCCTCTGATAAAAGTGCTGTATAAATGCAATCAATCTACCATTATATATATACATTATATATATAGAGAGAGAGAGATTGTCTATCGAGAGAAAGATTTAGAAGCCAGAGGAGGAGTAAAATACAGTCGCACAACATATTATCACATATTATTTATGTTACAATATTTTGGAAAACTAAAATTAATAGATTGTGTGTGTGTGTGGTGTGTGTGTGTTTTTTTGCGTGTGGAATTATTCAAGGAGGAACTGGCAGTACTAGTACTGAGCTTGTATATACAATACCACATATACAGCAACCTGATCCATGTGCTATCGGCCAATCAGAATTTAATTCATATGGCTTCTGTGATAAATCGGTCGCCCGGACCAAAAGATTTACACAGCAGAAATTACAGCAACCTCCTGCTTATGTGTGTGTGTGTGTGTGTGTGTGTGTGTGAGAGTATATGTGTGTGTGTGTGTGTGTGTGTGAGTGTGGTGTGTGAGTGTGAGTGTACGTATGTGTGTGTGAGTGTGAGTGTACGTATGTGTGCGTGTGTGGATCTTGCCGTGATTCAATTTCCAGGGGTAAATTATGATGCTATGATTTCTGAAATCTAATTTCATATCCTCCAATGCCCTCCTCTCTCTCTCTCTCTCTCTCTCTCTCTCTCTCTCTCTCTCCTCCCCCACCCCTCCATTTTTCTTGGACTCCCTTTGTTTCTGACTCCCAGTCCTTCACTTTTTTATTTCCCTCTCTTTGTCTCTCCTCCTCCGTCGCCTCCACCCACTCCCTTCTTCAGACAACTATGAGAAGGGGGGAACACTATGTAGCTTATGTAACATCTCTGTGTCTCTGTGTGTGTGTGTGTGTCTCTCTCTCTCTCTCTCTCTCTCTCTCTCTCTCTCTCTCTCTCTCTCTCCATCCATCTGAATGATGTGTAATCACCAAGAGTGTTTGGTGGAATGTGTTTGTCAGACACTGTGAAGCCTTGACGCACGGTCGCCACAGAGACAGATGAGGTGCCTCTGAGTGGGCGTGCGTGTGTGTGGTGTGTGTGCAAGTGTGTGTGTGTGTGTGTGTGTGTGTGTGTGTGTGTGTGTGTGTGTGTGTGTGTGTGTGTGAGTGACGCGTATGTGCTGGGCGGAGCGGACTTACTGATGGCCGCGATCGAAGCCGCTCGTCGAGCGCCGGTACAGCTCTTCACCGCGAGCGGAGGAACAGGGGGTAGGGGTGGCAGTAGCTCAGGAGGAGGTAAGAGCGGTTGTCTGGCAACTGGTTCGATCCCCGGGCTTAGCTAAGTGTCGAGGTGTCCCTGAGCAAGACACCACCTAACCCTAACTGCTCCTGACGTGTTGGTTGTTACCTTGCATGGTTGACACCGCCGTCGGTGTATGAATGGGTGAATGGCACGATATTGCAGTTATATTGTGATAAAAGCGTGATATAAACTCAATTGGGCCAAACAATTCTGCGTTTTGCACATCGTGGAGTACTCTTTATAAATGATATACAGTATGTATGACGCATGCAATCTGTGGATAATCACCTCAACATTATCACTAATTCTCCCCTTTGATTACTGCTTTTCAAAACTGGATTCTTTGTTGCATTCAATACATGAAAAGCATCCAAAAGAAACACATGTGAAAACAATGTGCTATTTTAAATACAAGATTTTCAATTGGGGGAGGGGAAAGGAATTTGAAAGTAAAAGTGAATTATGGCAGCCAGGCCACATAGTTTCAGCTTGTGGCTATTTTTCTGTTTGACTACCAAGTGGGATGTTGATTAGCAAGTTGTTATGAGCTGTTGCAAGGCATGTCAACATCTACCCTCGAGTGACATCACAAGTGGGAGTGTCTACCCAAGTGTATGATGGACAGATACGCCAACAAGTTGGTACAATCCACTGGTCGATTGATCTGTCCAGTCGTACATCTGGGTGGACACTCCCTCTTGTGATGTCACTAGAGGGCACATCTTGACATGCCTTGCAACGGCTTGTAATGGCTCATCAACGTTCCAACTGTCAGTCAAACAGGGGCCCTTTTTAATGAATTACTGTTACGTAACGGAGCCCGGGGGGTTCGTTACCGATTGGTGTAAAAGAGGCCGACGGGGGCTCGGAACTGTTTCAATTCTGCAAGTGGGGAAATGTTAGAGGGAGGGTAGTTTGTGTTTATTATTGATGGTTAGTGGGGAATTAATTATTAAATGGTTCTGCCCAACCAATCAGGAGTGGCTGTGGGCTATAAAGGCCTTAATTGCCCCGGTACATTTCTAATTGTTCACAATAGCAGAAGGTTGTGTGTTGAAGTATACACACATTATTGTTAAGTTGGACTCTCGAAAATGCCTTCCACATATGCAGATCAAGCAACAAATGTAAATATTAAATTAAAAGTTATCAAAAGACGTGCCTTCAATTCAAAGGCACGTGTGCGGATCCCCATAACAGTCATTTCTAAAATGACTAAAACAGAATCCTGGTTCTCATTTCGAGTATTCTGTACTGCAAACACACATTTCTTTTGCCTCTGTGTTTCTCAATGTGTAAAATGGTGCTAGTGCTGAAAAGAAACAATGCAATATATTATGCCGAGTGAAAGTCATTGTCAAATTTGAATTATTATGGAACGGCAATTGCAATCGTGGGAGTTGTTAGTTTGTCGTCGTAGTTTTGAGCTGTGTTGAGAATGAGGCTAGAAACTGGAAACAAGAAACTAGAGACATTGGATTTCTTTGTCAGTCTCTTACACGCCGGTCTGCACACAAACACACACCGTATTCTTTGGATGCTGATTCTCTCTGACACTTATTGACACGTTCCTGGTGTCCAGTTACTGAAATACTGCAGAACCAGTTTAACACACACACACACACACACACACACATACACACATACACACAGACACGCTCAAGCATTTGCCCAAATGTTTTTTGTCTGAGTTTATTTGTTTGTTGTTGGCAAGGTTGCAACCTAGTCTTTTAGATGCACTGATAGCTAACCTTAATTGCAAATTACAAAAACGTATGTGCAGGGGAAGTATATAATACAACTTAATGCCTCCTTGAGACATCTTAACACTATGATTTTATGTCTGGAACCAGCCAAACATTGTTATACAGTCGCTATACAATGCAAGCAAAATGCTTTATTGGGTGTCGATTGTCATATGTCGATTCTATTGGAAATAGATTTGATTGATGCTTTCAAATTAGACCAAATCTAGGAAATCTCTACGCATTATAAATTATTCAGCCACAGATAGTGAAAAGTCTAGCAGAGATAAGTGTGTATTATTAATATTCGACAGCAGCACCGTTCATCACCGCTCTCCAAAGCATCATTATTAATAAAGTTAACAAGACATTAACAGTTAACAGAAAACATAGAGACTAACAAAGGTTATGTTACTACTCTGACATTGGCCTCCTCACATCTGACATGGTGATATTTTAGCAAATATCTTAGTTTGATATTTACAACAAGATTGACATTTTTTGTATATATTTGTGTATATATATTTATTAAATGTGCCTTATTTATTCAGTTTCTTGAATCTCATTTAGTCAGGCTGACAGATTAGAAAGCTTTTCCATTCCCAGGTGGAGTAACAAGGTAGGTCTGCATTCCATATGAATCTCATGTTAACTGATTGTGTTCCAGGCATTAGCCAGACCCATATATTTACATGTCCGGATCATGTGTTTCCAGGTGCGCGGTTATTGAAAGGTAATGTGCTTGGCATCAGGGAGCTCATGCATTACCTTTCAATCAACAGCACAGCTATAGTCGTAGATTATCCCTTACTCGCTATCATACATTGTGTGTGTGTGTGAGAGAGCGAGAGAGAGAGAGAGAGAGAGAGAGAGAGAGAGAGAGAGAGAGAGAGAGAGCGTTATTTGGTATTTATGTGTATTTGTTTTTCTTTTTTTAAACCTACACACTGTATGTCTCTGGATGAATAGTGTGTGCAGTTGTGTTTATGCGTGTGTGTGTGTGTGTGTGTGTATGTATGCATGCACGTGTCTGTGTGTGTGTGTGTGTGTGTGTGTGTGTGTGTGTGTGTGTGTGTGTGTGTGTGTGTGTGTGTGTAGTGTGTGTGTGTGTGTGTGTGTATGTGTGTGTGTGTGTGTGTGTGTGTGTATTCACTGTGTGTCTATGCATGTGTGTGTGTGTGTGTATGCACGTTTGTGTGTGTTTGCATGTGTGAATGTGTGTGTGTGTGTGTGTGTGTGTGTGTGTGTGTGTGTGTGTGTGTGTGTGTGTGTATGCACGTCTGTGTGTGTGTGTGTGGAGTATGTCAGAAGTGTCTTGCCGGCGCTTTGTGTTGGAGGAGCTTCTCGCGTGTGATAACCCCCGCCCCCCCCCCCCCCCCCCCCATGCTTACAGCTAGATTCCTTACAACACTGAATCAGTAGTTTCTACGGTTTCATTGACTTTTCAGCCGTATCATTTTTACAATACACTGATCGCTTGTCTGGCTAGACGCTCGGCCTCAGATCACGTTCCACCAGAGGCGGCGTCAGACGGAGCTGAGCAGAGCAGCGTTTACATGCTTCTAGCCATATTTGATTTGCAGTGTGGCATTATATTCGTAGCTACACACACTGACTGACAACACCACACACACACACACACCCACACACACACACACACACACACACACACACACAGACCTTTTATACCAATAGAGCAGAGAAAGTAATCTCACTTGGCTACCGTACACCTCAGCTTCATTATAAACGGCTAGATCTGCTGTCACACTGATGGTTGGGGGGGGGGGGGGGGGGTGCCGAGGACGGATGCAAGAAATACAGAAAAAGTATAACCCACACCACAAAGGTCCAAAAGGCACCTTTTTGGGATGTCTGTGGACCAGTTTCCACTATATTTACACAAACCGAAGCTCAGCCTTTAAGTCCATGTCTATGTGAGTCCATGGTAGGTTACTTATAATTCACAGATTGTGTAGAAATACTGACCAAACGATTGACACTTTCACGCTTGCATCTTTAGTTCATAACGCTATATCTGTTGAATATATAATATCTTTCTTACTTAAGCAAACAGCGTTCACACTGCAAGTTACTATGTCTTGCTGTTGAGATCTGTTCTTTTGTTTCATCCACCACTGCAGTGAGCTCTGCTGCTACACATTTCACTGGCAGCTTTGATGGCAGGTTCCTGGCAGGGCGGTTATTATAGTAAAATAATAACCTGCCTACCCAGGCCAGCAAGCAAACCTATTATATACAGCTGCAACAACAACGCATGACTGCACAAAAGCTTTTGACTGCTTAAATACTAAATAGAAAATGTATATATGGCGGTCAAAGTTGATATTGCGGCGGCCACACATAAATCAATGTATAGGGAACACTGGAACTGATTATAAACATTATCCCTTAACTGAATATGAATGAAATGGAATCTATATTATTTTGTAAACTATATCATAATTAAATCTGGAGGGGCGGGGCTAATGCCCACCACCCATTCTTATATAAACGTGACATTGGACATTACTGGCATAGAGATGAGTGTTGTATGCCATTTGTAAATCAGTATTCTAGTTTTTTCTATTACATTTATTATATATTTAGTAAAAAAAAATTGGACAATGCACATTTGTTTGTTACATGACATTGCATTGTATGTTTTGTTATATGCAATAAATATCAACCTAAATTAAACAAATTTCTCAAACACCATTCTCATTTGTTAGTTAAAATTTCTTATGCAAGCTATTTTGCAGAACATTTAGCAAATTATGCTTTTAAAAAGTAATGCAGACAAAATTGGCCACTAGGACGTGTCCCCGGTGTCCCCCGTGTAAATGACACCTATGAATGTATGAATAACATACTTAAACAACATACTTAAACAACACAATAACATAGTTAACATACTTAAAGAGAGAGAGAGAGGAGAGAGGGAGAGGACAGAGTTTAAATCAATGACGCGGTATTAATTGAACAATAATATAAAGTAGAACATAAAGAACATAAAGTAGAACACCTAGGATGTGTAAAATGCTTTCTTCCTGACAACGGTGAGCCCTGTAACATTCCAACTCATCCAAAAGGCCTGTGTATTCCCTGATATATACTGTGTATATATATATACTTTATATAAGAGCCTCCCATTTCGCTCATAGAAAATCCTTGACCCCTCTCATGACCACCATGAAGCAGATTGTGCTGTAGCCCTCCAAGGGAGCAGCGGACATCTGCAGCAGGAGCACGTTCAATTCATTTTCCAACACAAGGGTTAGTTGACTGGTGGTTGCCATATTGGATGCCCATAGAATGTCATGGAGGCAACTTTAACAAATCAAACTGAGGGATCCGTTTAGTTTTGTTGTCCGTCCGATTTGTTTACCACGTTTTATTTTCTCACACTCAACACAACACACTCAACTCAACAGTTAGTTTAAAGTTAAACTGCTTTCCGCTTCTCATTGTTGTTTTGTTTTGATTTTCTTTTTTCATGATTTGTCTTCGCTTGTCTGTGGGAGTTATGAGTTTGCTAATCCTTGAAATTAATTCACAATACCGGGGAGATGACTCAAATTGGATGCATCCTCTTGGTTTTGTGTGGTTTTTCCGGTGCACAATGCTGCAGTCGTCATGGCCACAACAACATCTGACTGGCTGTGTCGTAGGCAGTAGACACGTTCAGCAGTTTACACGATGAAAGCTTTTTATCCTTTTAAAGCTTTTGATGAAGAGGGGGTGAGGTACCTCAGACACGCCTCCCCCCCCACAGGAAGACACTGATGAGTCTCTGGGGATCCAATCCAATCCAACCCAACTTTATTTCTATAGCACATTTAAAAACAACGAAGTTGACCCAAAGTGCTTTACATTGAGTCAAAACAATTAGAAAAACACAATGAAAACACTAACAAAACAAATCAAGAACAAAATAAAACAATAAAAAATAATAAATAAATAATTTAAGAGAAGTTATACAACTAAAATACGTGGTGCTAAAACGCCAGGGAAAATAGATGTGTTTTGAGGTGGGACTTGAAAATGGGCAGTGTGGGGGCAAGCCTGATGTGCAAAGGCAACTCGTTCCAGAGTTTGGGGGCCACGACGGCGAAAGCCCTGTCCCCCCTCTGTTTCAGTCTAGCCTTGGGGACAGTGAGGAGAGAGTGGTCCGCCGACCTCAGAGACCGTGGCGGTGCGTACAGGTGCAGGAGGTCGGACAGATACTGTGGGGCCAGTCCATTGAGGGCTTTATATGCAAACATTAAAATCTTAAAATCGATTCTAAACTTCACAGGAAGCCAGTGAAGGGAGGCCTGGAGGACTGGAGTAATATGACTGGAGGGACTGGAGTAATATGCTCCCGCTTCCGTGTTCCCTGTCAGAAAACCTAGGGCAGCGTTCTGTACCAACTGTAAACGTGACAGCGAGGCCTTGCTGACACCAGCGTACAGGGGCGTTGCAATAATCCAGACGGGTAGAGATAAATGCATGTATGACTCTCTCAAGGTTTTTGAAAGAGAGGAAAGGCTTGACCTTCGAGAGCTGCTTTAGCTGGAAAAAGCTAGACCTGACCACCGAGTTGATCTGTTTGTCTACCTTAACTCACTGTCAATTTTTACCCCCAGGTTGGTAACTATGGGTTTGACAAGGGAGTCGATGGGGCCAAGGTCAGGGGGTGCAGCACCAGGACCACTAGGTCCAAACAAAATGACCTCAGTTTTTCTGTCATTAAAATTAAAAAATTCAAAGCCAGCCAAGCTTTGATATCCCTGAGGCACTCTAGCAGGGCTCTAAGGGAGTTTGGGTCGTTGCGTTTCAGAGGCAGGTATATTTGGGAATCATCTGCATAGAAATGGAACGAGATGCCATGTTTTTTAATAATAGGGCCTAAGGGGAGCAGATAGAGAGCGAAAAGAAGGGGCCCAAGGATCGAACCTAGGGGATGACCTAACAACCCAAAATTCAAGAGGATGTGTTTACCAAACAGATGACCTCTGGATGACCCCTAGTACAACCCACCTAACTAGGTTCTGGAGAAAGACCACATCCTCCGCCAACGCACTCAATAACCACCTGTATTTAACCCCCACCCTCTTGTTCTACCTGTCTGCTGTATAACATTCTTCATGTGAAATAACAACACAAACCAGGCAACCGTGAGCACATAGACTAAATATTAACATTGAAAAATATCATAATATTGATGCTACTGATTTGGCTTGGGTTTCTATGAGGCATGAGTTTGTATTAGGCAGGTGCTGCTATTTAGAAATACTAAAAGCCAAATTAAAAAATATGCCTAAATTTTGTATTCATGAATTAATTGATTAACTGATTAATGAATTCACCTACTTACTTTCAACGAAGGTTATGTAGCCTAAGCTTTGGGAAATTACTTGGACATGGACAGAGATTGTGCATAATTGCGGGCGAGTAATAATGAGATGTAATTGTACTGATGATTTTGAAAGCTAATTAAAGCTAATTATTTAACACATGTTTTTTTAATGAACATATCGAAAACAAATGGCTTGGATTAGTTTGAGCTCACTAGTCAAGGTTGTGAGGGCATAAGGATGGGGGGGGGGGGGGGGGGGGGGGGGATAACAATTCCACTGCAAACCACAGTTCTCCCCACTACCACACATACACCTTGTGCTAAACGTGAAATGATCAAAAGTAATTTGGATGAAAAGCAGTTTCTGTTAAACAGAAGCTAAATTGCAGATTTCATTCTAATTAAAGTGGTAGGATTTATGAGTTGTTGTCAAGAGAGAGACAGAGCAGAAGTTCAGAAGATCTGCTCCCTCCCTCCGGTGTGTAGACCGTCCATCGGTTACTGCCATCGGTTGGCACACACAAGAACACATCAATGATTAAATACGGGAGCCGGGAATGCTCTCATTGGAAACAAGATCCTATTTAAGTTCCAATTAAGACACATGGCTTTAAATGCATTGGGGGATTTCAAATGATGCTCAAAAATAAATGGTGGTTTTGTCAAAAAAGGTTTTAGGAAAAACATTTAGGAACCACTGCCTGAACGAATCAGGGAAGATGTTGATGTTGTGATTGGTGAGAAATTAGACATCTAAATTGTTTCTATGATCAAAAGTAATTTGGATGACAAGCAGTTTTCTTGTTAAACAGAGCTAAATTGCAGATTCAATTCTAAATTAAAGTGGTAGGATTTATGAGTGTTGTCAAAGAGAGACCAGAGAGAAAGTCAGAAGATCTGCTCCCCTCCCTCCATGTGTCTCCGGTGTTGTAGACCGTCCATGACGGTTACTGCCATCCGGTTTGGCACACACAAGAACACATCAATGATTAAATACGGGAGCCGGGAATGCTCTCATTGGAAACAAGATCCTATTTAAGTTCCAATTAAGACACATGGCTTTAAATGCATTGGGGGATTTCAGATGATGCTCAAAAATAAATGGTGGTTTTGTCAAAAAAGGTTTTAGGAAAAACATTTAGGAACCACTGCCTGAACGAATCAGGGAAGATGTTGATGTTGTGATTGGTGAGAAATTAGCCATCTAAATTGTTTCTACTGAGACACCCGCACAACTGTAACAGATCATTTTACTCATTAAAGCTGACAGATGGTTGTGGCATTTCTAACAGATTAGGACCAGCTCTGTGGCCTAGTGGTAGAGTGTCCGGTCAGAGACTGGGAGGTTGTGGCTTCAATCCCCGGCCGGGTCATACCAGAGACTATAAAAATGGGACCCATTGCCTCCCTGCTTGGTACTCAGCATCAAGGGTTGGATTTGGGGGGTTAGATCACCAAAATGATTCCTGAGCGGATGGGTCAAATGCGGAGAAGAAATTTCACACACTCAGGTGTCTGACAATCAGTGGGACTTTAACCTTTAAGATTCTACAGCAATACAATTTGTTCATTTTTAACTTTCTCAAATGTCTTCCAAACTTCCAACCCAGCTTTGGCACACTACTAAGATAGATGGTAACAAATATGGAAACGAAAATGTATTTGGGAAAACAACAACAACAACAACAACAACTAGGCCTACAGGTCTGATTGTTATCACCATTTCTGTCTCCGATCTCTTCTGAACATGCCAGCCAGATTTGGTTAACTTGAACAAAGACGTAGGGAAATTCTGGAGAAAATTGGAGGAAACATTTTTTTTTTTTTCACAAATGTTTCTCCCATATCTCCTGTCGGTTTATTCAAGCCCTTCACTTTAACTAGGACAGGGTGAAAGTTTGGAAAAAATATATTTTTGGGATGAGGGAAAATAAACTGGTTTTTTTGGTCATAATTTCTCTCATGTTTCAGCCATATCTCCTGTCAGTTTTATGCAATAGCTTCCAATCTTCAAACCCAGCTTTCCCACACCTAACCCACCCCTTTAGTGCTTTAGGAAAAAGGAAAAAAAAAAAACAATGGGTTTTTTTGGTGATGTTTCTTCTTTCTTCCATAACTCCTCTCAGGTTTGCTCAATTCCCTTCCTAACTTGCACCCCTGCTTTGGCATACATGATCCAAGACAGGCTAAAAGTTTGTGAAAGATTGGAGAAAAATATATTTCTGAGCAAAATAAAAAGACATTTATAGGCCCTCCTTCTCATTTATTTTTTTGTTGTTGCCATTTTTGTCTTCTTTCTCCCATAAGAGTCGACCATTATCTTTTTGTAATCATTTCTGTCCCATTTCTCCCATATCTCCTGCCAACTTTATCCGTCCAATTCAGAACTTGCAACCCAGCTTTGGCACCCTGGGACCAAGACCGGGTGAGTTTGGGGAAGATTGGCAAAATGTTTTTTTTTGCAAGATTAAAATAACTTAAGGGTGCCCCCTTATCGCCTTTTTCTCATCATTTCTGTCCTCTCTCTCCCATATCTCCTGCCAGCTTCATCCAACCCCTTCCAAACCTGCACCCCTGCTTTGGCACATTTTAAGACCGCTCTCCCCTACGCCACTTTTAAGTCACGCCTGACTTCGGGGGTACACACTACAAGACTGATCTTCTTGGCCAGTCTCTGCCTTGCTGTCTGGTTGGGGGTCCACACTATATGACCGGAAACATTCAGGGGTACACATACGAGACTCAAGAGTTTGACAACAAACTCCAATTTGGCCGAATGTTAAATAAATATAACTATAGATTATATGTAAATAATACATAGTGAATATATATATAATGTCTATATTGTAAAATATATATATTTTACAATACACACACACACACACACACACACACAAGCAAACACACAGACATAGAGATGCTTTCAGTCTTTTACATTTCAATCTTCTCCTGTTTGCCATTGCTTTTTTCTCCGCCTGCTTTTTTATATTCATCATTCACTCCTTTTCATCAGATTGCCTCATGGGAGCCACTGCAATCAATGACAGACCATTCCCCACGACACACTCACACTCATATGGATGCCACACGCACACACACACACAAACACACACACACACACAAGCACAGTAAACACACACACGCACATGCACACACACAAGTGCAGTTAACACACACACACACACACATTAAACACAAAGGCAGTACAGACAAATACCTCAAAGACATCAAATAGCACACACACACACACACACACACACACACACACACACACACACACACACACACACACACACACACACACACACACACACACTCAGGTGCGCACAGACGGACACTCTTGCCTGTATTATTGTGTATTATTTTATAGCAGGGTTTTGGATTTGGCCACGAGCCTTTCCTTCAGAATCAATTGCATGTGTTGCCGGAGCCAACTTTGCTGCAGAGCGGTTGGAGAGTGTGGAGCCTTAGAGACACACTCACCAGTACTCACACTTCAACATATCACACTATGTTCTTAGTTTCACTGTTGAAAGGCCAGCATACACAGCGATACATTAAAGTCGGAGGCATTCCGTGTGTGTTATTTCATTAAAAACAAGTACTACCAGAGTACCGGCTCCCATGTCTATGGTCTCTGAAGTGGAGAAACTAAGCTAAGCTAAATGGACGAGTTCTGTGTGTCAGCCTTCTGTCAGCAATGTCAAAAGACATTCCTCACACACACATGCACACACACATTTTCACACCAAGATAAGGCAGCATAACAATACTGATATTGAGAAGTACCAGACTGTTCACCGCCTGTGTCCTTGTGGAGGAGCCCCAGTAAAGCCACATTTATGTGGCATTGTAGCACCCCACCTGGCTACACTGGTGCAATGTGGGGCCCTCCAGGACAACAAAGGACATAGAGACCTTTCAGCACCGGCCCTCCCCTCATGGCAGCGAGGGACGACAGTGGTGCCCAGCAGAGGACAGGGGTGGCAACGCAGCAACCGCCATGGGCAACCGCCTATTGCTAGCCACCCCTGCAACCAATCTGGAGCAGGCCAAGACCCAGCCATGCCTCTGCCAGGCAGAACATCACCAAAGCGAAGGCCCACATGCTCCGGGATGGAAATGGGGGATCGAGCCATGTCGCCTGGTGGAGGGTGGCCCTCCTTTAGTGTTGGGGGTATGTGGAAATGTGTGTGTTTGGTGGCTGGCTTAATTAGCCTCACCTGGACCAGTTAGAGTCTGGGGTGGGTAGGGCTGCATACCAGTGGTGCGATGCCTAATCGGTGCACCACAGGTTAAGTCATGCATCAACACACACACTCAGGGAGCGCTAGCATGCTAGCTGTATACCACCTTCTCAGTTTTACAAACTTACAAATAAACCAGACTTTTCACCACCATGCTGTGTCACCAGTTGAGTAATTCGAATCCCAGTGTTGAGTGTATGATGATACAGTTCCTGTTTGGGAGAGGGGGGGGGGCGGGGTAACTTGGTCCCAAGGCAATGACCTCATTGGGATCCAGATCATCGAAATAATCTCTTTCTGAGCCTCTCTGTGTTGGCCTTGAGCATGCAGTGCTGTTTCCCTGCTGACTGCCTGGTCCTTTCCTTAGGGGTAGATGTCCTGGAGGTTACGGATGGCGCCCCCTCCCCCCTGGAGGTGCCTTCAGCACGCCGGTGCAGGAGCTTATCAGTGGTCCGCGTGTTGCTGCTCCCATACCAAGCAGCCCATCTAAGCAGCCAGGATGGCGTCCCTGTTGTGCATGAACACAAGTCCCCTCAGGATCTTGGAGAAGGCAGGGGTGTCTGAGGCGAGGGGATGGACTCCCCAGGGGTCTCCACTAGAGTAGCTGGGAGAAGAAGGGTGTTGTAGTCGCTCTGCTGTTGCTCTCTCCTCCTCCTTTGTGGAATATGATCTGCTTGCCGTGTGGATGGCGGTGAACGTGCATCAGCATAAAACAAACCAGCCGCACACATGAGGGTGTTGACTTTACTTTCAATGTGCACTATGAATGTCAAATAATATAACATCTACAGAGAGCTAAGCTGCACCGCACACCGTACGAATACATCTGCTACTATCCAGTGCGGTTGTTGTGCGCCCATCTATCTTGTTTGGATTGCGGTGGCTTTTAGGATTGTCAAAACTGAAGTGAGCGTTTTTTATTACGATGAAGGTGAGAGGAGAGTTCCAGGTTGCGAAAGTGAAAGTCTCTGAGTCAACCGTTTAGCACAAGCCATGTGTGTAGGCGAGGCAAAAAAATTGGTATTTGCGTGTGTCTGTAATAGTCACACAAATACATTAGCAGTCGTGGTTGTATGATGTACGTGGCCCAATGCATGTGATCCCATTTCTTGTTTACCAAGGGGAGATGGAAACATTAAAATAAATGTGACAGGGTAATTTAGGATCCAATAAGGGGAGTGGTAATGTTGAGTCAAACGAGAGTCCTAACATAGATCAAACTTTGCTTGGGTGAATTAAGAAGTGTCTGGGTGACCTCTGTCTCGGTCGACGTAAATAATCTGCATACTTTAGTGGAGTACCCACATTGTCAGATCTCTTCATGAATGAATACATCAGCCACTGCCCTTTTGCCATTCTGGTTGCTTGAAGTCTATCAGTCCTGACATGATGGGGGGAAAGCAATTGTCATATTATTTCAGCATGATTTATAATCTGAAAAGTGCCCACGGTGATTTGAAACATGACAGTTGTTTTCCTCTCTCCGAGAATTCATTGTGAAGTTTCACCGCAAAACGATTTGTGTGTGTGTGTGTGTGTGTGTGTGTGTGTGTGTGTGTGTGTGTGTGTGTGTGTGTGTGTGTGTGAATGCGCGTCATTGGTGGTAAACACTTTAAAGTGCTCCTATTATTCCACCAGGTGTGAGTGTGATTAGCTATTGCAATCCGTTTTAAAAACTCCAGTTTATGGCATCACAAGTGGGACTATTCCCCTCCACCTTGGGTCTGTCTGACAACAGCGGGCTTTGGCGCTGATCAGATAATCGCTTTTTCACCGGAGAAATCGCCGTTTCATGTCCCGATGCCAGACCAGTATCAGGCAGAACTCGGTGTAGTGGGCGGATCCAAAGGCTTTTTGTCAGTAGTTCTGGGTTCAGGCAAGATTATATCGTAGTGTATGTGAATCACCAAGCCCCAAGGCAATAGGCCTTACCGTAGGTAGGTGGAGAGGCTTTCAGACTACTAAATAATTCACCCATCAGAAGTCACTGGTTTCGTACCACACACTCCGGTTTCATATATATTTCTTTTCCTTTTTTCTGGTTTTAAACCCGATACAGGTGATACGGGGACACAGGGGAACAACATGATATCTCACTACCAAGGGAAGGTCCCTGACTGTCTGTCTTGCTGGGTCTGTCTGTCTGTGGGTCTCTTCTCACCCCCTGAGAGGCCAGCCCCCACACCCTCGTGGACGCCATCTGAACCACGACAATGAGGTGCTGAGGCATTTACTGTATACCGAGTAATAACCTGCCTGTGTGTATGTGTGTATGCAACGTGATCTGTTTTACACGTACATGCGCGCGCACACACACACACACACACACACACACACAGAAATATGAAACATACTACTTTAAGTGTATACTAACACACATTAGAACTATGATGAATTGATTTAGTCTTTTCACTGAAAATGGATAGTGTGTGTGTGTGTGTGTGTGTGTGTGTGTGTGTGTGAGCAGCAAGCACTTTCCTTATCACCACAGGGTTGTGCCACCAATGACGCGCATTCACCACACACACACACACACACACACACACACACACAACACACACACACACACACACACACACACACACACAAATCGTTTTTGCGGTGAAAATTCACATAATGTCTCGGAAGAGGAAAACAACTGTCATGTTTCAAATCACCGTGGGCACTTTTCAGATTATAAATCATGCTGAATAATATATGACAATTGCTTTCCCCCCATCATGTAGGACTGATAGACTTCAAGCAACCAGAATGCAAAAGGGCAGTGGGTTGATGTAATTCATTCTGAAGAGATCTACAATGTGTGGTACTCCACTAAAGTATGCAGATTATTTACGTCGACCGAGACAGAGGGTCACCCAGACACTTCTTAATTCACCCAAGCAAGTTTGATCTATGTTAGGACTCTCGTGTTTGACTCAACATTACCACTCCCCTTAGTTGGATCCTAAATTACCCTGTCACATTTATTTTAATGTTTCCATCTCCCTGTGGTAAACAAGAAATGGGATCACATGCATTGGGCACGTACATCATAACAACCACGACTGCTAATGTATTTTGTGTGACTATTACAGACACAGCGCAATTTTACACTATTTGTTTTTGCCTGCTCTACTTGTTGCTAAACGGTTGAGCTCAGAGACTTTCACTTTCGCAACCTGAGACTCTCTCTTCTCACCTTCATCGAAGTATAAAAAACGCTCACTTTTCAGTTTTGACCAATCCTAAAAGCCACCGCCAATCCAAACAAGTAGATGCGGCCCACAACAAAAAAATCACCAAAAAAAATAAAAGACTAACAGACCAATCAGTCACACTCTAAGCGAAAAACAGGATAATCAAAACACACTTCTATGAGAAATAGACAAGCATACACCAGAGGAAATACCCAATCAGAACACTCATGAGTAAAACAGACCAACAGGAACAACATGTAGAGGAAATCAGACCAATAAACCAGAACACTCAGAGGGTAAACAGACCAATCAGAACACACGCAGAAAGAAACAGACCAATCAGGAACACCTCATAGAAACAAGAATCCAAGTCAGAACACCAAGTAGATACCAGACCAACAAAACAAACCTAAATGAAATACAATCCAATCTAAGAACTACTCGATAGTGAAACATTACCAATCAAAACCCTCGATGGTGTCAGCTTAGCTTACTCATGTAGATGTACTTCTAATTTATTACACTATATATAATAAGCATCGCACACAATTTGAAAGTTAAAGTCAACACCCCTCAATTTGTGATGCGGCTGGTTATGTTTTAATCGACGTGAATCGCCTATACATCCGCCATATAACTCACTCATCTGGCAATGCTAGATCAATTTCCACAAAGGAGGAAGATTGATGTAGCAACAGTCAGTAGGATCTAATCATCACACGCCTTCATCTCTCCAGCAACTCCTATAAGTGGACAGTACCCCTGAGGCAAGACTCCGTGCGTGCAAGCGATTACGAAGGGATGCCGCTAGTGTCTCACATCCCAACCAGACAACTTCTAATAGGTGCAACAACTATGGCGTTCTTCTCCCCTGCCTCAGTCACCCCGCCTTCTCCAAAGATCCTGAAGGATTGACTAGTGTCAAACTGCGACAACGGGACTGCACCACATATCCTGTTGCTGTTAAGAGGGCCTAGCGTATGACGTTATCAGCGGAGCAGTCAACACCGTCGGACCAAACTAGATATAACTTCACGTGACACGAGTCTTGCTGAATCTCCAGGGAGCGACGTGAGGATCGCTCATCCGTACATATCTCCAAAGGACCATACTACCCTACGGAAAGGACCAGGCAAAAGTCTAGCAGGGATACACTCTCACAACTGTGCTCGCATAGACCTTCAAGGTTTATAGCACAGGTATTGAGCTGCAAGAATACAGACCTCTAATTTCAGATTGCATCATCGTGTAGCATCCTCAATAGGTCATTACGCTGTGGACCAAAGTCACCACCCCACCCCCACGATCCAACAATCAAGATATGATAACTTAGCATAATATCAATCACACTCCTCAACACTAGATCATCGAAGAAACACTTCACTTCAAACTAGTGACACCAGCCAAGTGAGGTCTCGATGAACAAGTCTGCGAACTATCTTATTATGTAAAAGTTAAGTCAAAGAACTAGCAATGTGGCAATAACTACTATCAGCTCGCAGACTAAGCGACTCCTGAGTGTGTCATGTTAGTCTCCGAAACATAAGACACTAACTCTGGGAAAAACTAATACCTGCAAACAGCGAATAGGCAAAACGCGGACAACAACTACTGATACCAAGCCCATCACAACCCAACGCCAAAGACTGTACCTAAAACTCAAGATCACCCGCACCCACCCACCCTCCCTCTCCAGCGACTCACACCACACCCTCACCCTCTGTGTGAGGCTTAAAGCCCAGACACAACCCATACCAACCAACACGGACTCATCATTACTCCAACATATAACACAGCCCACCAACAGACTCACACTATAAGGAAGCATGAGTAACTGGCAATTCAAAACACCCCTCCACAGACAAAGACAGACCAAGTGATCGCATCAGGTACTCCACTCCATTCTCTTAGCCGGAAGCATGTCGGGACTTTCGTTTCTAGGTGAGTATGTTTTCTGCCTCAGGCAGAAGAGCCACATCGACTGAGGGAATCATGGCACGCTGCACTCCACATCAGAATTCGTGCGATGATATGGAAACGAGTGACCAGACTCAAAGTGAACCTAGAGAACGCGTGCACACTCATGAGCCCATGGTCGGAGTGTGCTGCAGTCTCCACCACACTATGATCCTCTGCGCTCCGCAACCACCTCTCATCCGGTCCTCTCGGCTGCTCCATGAGGAGGGCCCGAGTGGCTGAAAGTGTCTGTGCTAGTCTTTGTGTGCGTATAGTAGACAGGGCCCAAAGTCAGTTCAGCCAGGTTACGCACAGAGTGGAGACACGTGGACGGCATACAGATGCCACTAAATAATGTGCTTTATGGGGCATCCCTCAGCAACGTGGACAGAAGACGGCTGCCTGCTCGATCCTCAGTTGTACTTTCTCCTATATCCATTGTTACTGCTGCTCTCTAATCTTTTTCGCGTGCTGAATTATGCTGTGTGGCGCATGCTGTGTCTGTGAGGAATGTTCATTTTAAGACCCATTGCTTCCAGTTAAGGCTGCACACACAAACTCGTCCCATCTAGCCTTAGCTAGTCCTTCTCCCACTTCAGGACCATCAGACAGGGAGCCGTACTCTTGGTAGTACTTGTTTTTTATGAAATACATCACAGCGGAATGCCCTCCGACTTTAATTATCGCTGTCCCGCTATGCCTGGTGCCCTCTCAATCAGGTGTGAGACAACCTAAGTACATTTTAGTGCTGTTTCTTTATGATTGAAGCTCCGTTGAGCTACTGGCTCTGAGATGCTGCCCCTTCTCAGCTCCACACCTTTCTCCAACCGCTCTTGCAGACAAAAGTTGGCTCGTTGTACACACTTGCATATTGACTTTTGAAGGTAACGGTTCGTGGCCCAAATCTCAATAACCCTCTATTAAATTAATATCCCAATTAATACAGGCAAGCATGTGTGTGTGTGGTGTGTGTGTGTGTGTGTGTGTCGTGTTGTGTGTGTGTGTGTTGTGTTTGCCATATTCCTGATCGTCTTTTGGTATTTGGTCTTACTTGCCCCTTGGGCTTAATGTGTGTGTGTGCTCTGTGTGCGTTCAACTGCACTTGTGTGTGTCGCTATAGTGTGTAGCGTTGTGCTGTGTTTACTCGCTCGCTTGTGTCTCGCGGTGCTGTTCTTCGTCTGTGCGTGTTGTGTGCGTCGTCGTGCTGCTGCGCTACTCCATTCACCTCGTAGCTTTCGTAGCGTGTGTCCGTGGGGCGAACTGTGCGTCTCCTTCACTTTGACTTTGCATTGGCCTCCCATCGATGCCCCATCATCGTCTCAATCGACGCTGCGTGAATGTATGAATACTACAAATAAGCAGATCGCGTGCGTAGATAAAACAGCAAACCATGGAATCACTAGGAGACAGATTGAAATGCGTAAACGATTGCTCGCCCTGCTCTACTGCTCTGTGTGTCTCGCTCTGTGTGTGTGTGTGCGTGTGTGTGTGTGTGTGTTTATTTGCTAAATAATATATAATATTTTACAATATCAGACATACTATTATATTCCACTCTATTCGTCTCATCTATTTCTACTAATCCTAGTTTCTCTATCTTACAATCCACCTTCGTTACACATCCGTCCCCTTCGCGAGTCTCCTGTCGTCACACTCCGCCCACTCCTCGATCTCGTGTTGCCCTCTCTGCATATGTTCTCCCGGTGCATATTTAGTGCGTGGTACCCCCACCAGGACAGCAAGCAGAGACTGGCCAATGAAGATCA
>PIJE02001291.1:91792-139934 GCA_002895965.2 Coryphaenoides rupestris | reverse complement strand
AAACCCCAATTCACCCCAGTTGCTTTGGATATTTAAAAAAAAACGAAACGTTTGGGTCAATAAATAGTAAAAACTTTGGCTAGACGACTGGTACCACCGTCACTAAGAACAAGGCAAGCGTCGCTCTGCCAAGTCCCAACTCATTATTATCAGAACCAGTCGCACAAGTTGGTCAGAGACAAGCATGTTGTGTTCTTAGATGTTGGTAATGCACTCAGAATGACACGTCTGCTCTTATCTCAGCTATTATGCAGGCAACCTAGCAATTATGAAACTCGTTCTATTAGCCTCATAACTATGAATGGTTGAAACCTGCTCTATTCTTATCTTTATGTACCACAGTGATATATTGCTGTCTCCTTCAACAAATGTCCTCTTTGTAAGTCGCTTTGGATAAAAGCGTCTGCCAAATGCCCTAAATGTAAATGTAAATGTAAATAGAACTGGGACCGGGACCTCCACCGGGGGTGGAAGGAGGCACCCGGGATCACCCAAATCCACCCTACCCTACCCTGTTCTTCTGCTCCTCCACGACGCCGAGGTTCTGCTGCTCTTCCAGCCGGGCGCGCGCGGCGGCGTGGCGGACCGAGGCCTGCGCCGCCTCCCCCCGCGCCGCCTCCCTCCGCTCCTCCGCCTCGCCGGCGCTCTGGAGCATCCGCCGCTTGTCCTGCAGCATCTGCCTCGCCGCCGTCTCGCTGAACGACGACAACAACAGCAGCGGCGGCGACGGTGACAGAAAAAAAATAAACGCAGGAGAGGAGAGAAGACGAGACACTTGTTGGGTTCGTGGGTTGTGGTTGACGGGGGGGTTGGAATCGCACAAAAACCCCACAAGACGGGGGGGTGCCGTCGAAAGAATGAATGAATAATCGAATGAATGGATCTCGTCGGATCACTGTCTTTTTAAATAAGGAAATTTGGGAAGAGAATAAATGGTATGGACTCTAATACCCTGCATATGATCAACACTTCGAACACATATGTTGGATTGGATGCACCTAAACAACATAAGCTGAATACACTGCAGGGCAGTAGTCTTTAGCTGATATGGAGGCCTAAGTGTCGAATGAATGAATGAATGAATGAATAGATCTCGTTGAAAAGGGGGATGTCTAATGTTTTAATGTCATGCACCAATTGTTTGTAAAACAAACGAAGGCAATAAAGCTGATTCTGTTTCCCGATTCTGATTTCCAATTCTGATTCCCGATACGAGAGAACCGACCTGGCGGACATTTTCCTCTTCAGATCGTCCGCCTCCAGCCGACGGCCGAGGTCCTCCTGGCCGAGCGCCGCCAGCTCCTCGCGTTTGGACCGCAGCGCCACCTCCAGGCGGGTGACCTCGGCCTCGCCCTGACGTTTCTGCGGCGAGGCGGGGAAAGAAGGACACACACTCGGACTCTTTCTCTTTTTTTTTTGTGGTGGTGGTAGTGGTGGTGGTGGTGGTGGTGGTACTAGTGGTAGTGGCCATTAGTTTGAGTGTGTATTGTTGTGTGTATTATGTGTGGCTGTGATGGTAATTAGGCCCTATATTTGGCAGTGCTATTGAGGATCTTAACACACTGAGCGAACCTCTATTAGGGAACAAAAGCAGCGGTGCTAACAAGCGCTAATACAAGGGAAGTGCATGAACATGTCATTATAATTGAGGTTTTTTTGTTGGGTGGGGGGGGGTGATATCATTTAGACACTAATGAGATTACTTACAGTTTGCTGAATATCATTGTGCAACTTAGTAAGTTGTTCTCTTAATTTTCTCGGTTTTCTCCGTCTCCTCCCCAATTCGATTTTCAATTCCAAAAACCTGCAATTGAAATCCGCCGGAAGTTCATTTGCGGATTGCGATTTCAATCTGCTATATTTTTACACGCAACTCTTTCCAATCTCATGCACAGTATATACACACACACACACGCACACCACACACACACCACACACACACACCACACACACACACACACACACACACACACACACACACACACACACACACACACACACACATTACAGCGTCTCCATTACCTGTTCGCTTGCGCTTGACTCAAGCTCCTCCATTTCAGGAATGCACTGCAATATGGAGGCACACTGTGTTTCCCTCAGAGCCACTAACTGCTCCGTCTCCTTTAAACGAACACAATGCATTTCCCAAAGTGCCTTCAACTGTCTCCACTCCTCTCTGAAAAACATCACAACAACAACAACAACAACACAAGAAAACGCACGTACTTCATCGTCAGTTGCTTCGCCGCGCGTGTCAATATATGAATGTAATAATAATAATAAGAAGACAAATGTATTAAAATAAATATGTTTAACATTTAATTTACCATTAATTTACCATTTATTTAAATGAATAAACCACACGGTCCCATTTTGTGTTGTAAAGGGTACAGCCAGGGAGTATTTTAAAAGGTTGAATAAAGATGTGCCACTGCTTTGAAAGTGTGCATTTCTTAATGGCTAAATAAAACCTCTTGGGTTCTCACAATCTGGTGGCCAGTTGCATCCGGGCGGCCTTCAGGTCGGAGTTAATGGCTTCCCGTTCTTTACTGGTCTCTTCCTTCCATCTTCCCCTGCTCCTCCTTTAATGACCGGAGATTACCGCTCGTCTCCGCCGTGGAACATTATCGGCCTAAACGCACGGGAAAAAGCAAAACAAAAACACAACGCTTTCACTTTAAAGTTGTGGTATTAAGCAAATGAGATGACAGTGATTGAACCCCGTCTGTGTTTGAGGTGTGAAATGGCAAAATACATTCAACTCCATGCTACAAACTCGATTTCATGCGGGGGGGGGGGTTTGGGGATTTTAAGCATTAAAAATTAAGGATGTATTTGTCTCCGGAAAGGTACGCAGGAAAGGTGGTCATCGGTGTTGTTTTTTCATCGCGTACGCAAACCTGCGCAGTTGTTTGATCACGGCCGGCTTGGATTTTAGTTCGGATTTGGGGTCGTCGACGAGGGCCGCTCGTTCCATCATATACTGTACGTTCACGCGGGGATATCAACGCTAACGTAAAAAATACAGAAGCGCTAACAACGGCGCGACCACCTCCCCACGGCTCACGGCTTCCGATCTGTCACACGACAACAAAAGAAGTAATACCCCGTGGAATAAAAAGACAGGTGAGAACAGTTAGAAGTGGAGGGAGAGAGAGAGGAGAGAGAGTAGGGGGAGGTAGGGGGTGGGTGGTGGCACCCCAGTGCGTTGACTAGATTCACATCAAAGCCACAGGTTTGGAATACACAGAACACAGATGGTTCCCCAGGAGGAGCGCGCCAGACCAGTCAACCGGCCCGTGACCTCGCGCGGTAGCCGGTCCTCATCAACGCCACAACACACATACACACGCGCACGCAACACGCACGCACACAGACACACACACGCGCACACACACACACACACACACCACTTGAATGGATATTCAATTTGACTTTTCAATGCGAGTTGCGGATACATGGCAATACTTGTAATACTTAAAAAAGTTGTACTCACCCCCCCCCCCCTACCCCCCACCCTTGGAGATTCATAAGATCTCTTCATGGTGGAGGTTGCAATTACCAACCTGGAACGTTACAATAGAACTGTGATGCATCAATTTGTATCTAAATAAATGTTTACAGCCTTTTAACTTATAACTATAATGAGAGGACAATAATGGACGAATAAAAGTGGGTTGAGAGCGAGAAAGAGAGAGAGAGAGAGAGAAAGAAACCAACATGTAACCTAGGAGCGCGGCTCGGGATCGAACCTGGGTCGCTACGACGCGTATCACGATAGCTAGCAGGTTGAGCCCCCTGCTAGCGTGCCTATACGGTGGGTACATTCATGTCTAGAAGCCTCCAAAACAAGACCTTTTCCTCGTCTGGAAAACCAAAGCAAACCCAATGGAAAGCCTTCCTTCCTTCCTCACCCGGTTCTGAGCTGCGGTGAGTTCCTCCAGGAGCCGGGCCTCCAGCTCCATCTTCTCCCTGACCAGGGGGCCTTGCTTCTGGACGGAGCGACGTCGTCACGCAGGGCGTCCGTTCACCGCCTCCCGCGCCTCAGCAGCTTCTCCTGCAGGACGGTCCACAGCCTCTCTCCGGCGCCTCAGGTGCCCCTTCAGCTCACGATGTCCCGGACGCTGGACTCATGCTCTGCGCGACAAAACGAAACGCAGGAAGAACATGTGGCGACTGACACGTTACGTGACCTCCGTTGTTGAGGTAAAAGTGTCTTCCTTAAAGAACGTCTGTTGTTTTTGTGGGACAACATAAGGACAAGGAGACATGGGCATGGAGCAACATAGAGAATGTTTATATTGGTAAACGGTAAATGGTTTGCATTTATATGGCACTTTTTATCCAAAGCGCTTTATAGTAGTGGCTCATATTCACCCATTTCATACACCGACGGCGGTGTCAACCATGGCAAGGTTAACAACTAACACGTCAGGAGCAGTTAGGGTTAGGTGGTGTCTTGCTCAGGGACACCTCACTTAGCTAGAGGGAGGCGGAAGCCCGGGGATCGAACCAGCAACCTTCTGGTGGCCAGACAACCGGCCTTACCTCCTGAGCTACTGCCGCCCCATTGCACTTTACTAGAGGATCAAATAAAATGTAATAATAGAATAGAATAGAATAGAATATTAGTATATCATAATAATAATAGAATATACAGTGATGCAAAAGACGCAAGGAAAGCAGTAACAAGTGGCGAAAGGTACCGGGGTTTCGATCTCCCGGCGTACGGCAAGCCTTAGGCGGTGACGTGAGACGTCTAAGCCACGCCCTGTTCCTTCCTTATCGACGTGCATCTGAATTCACCCTCGAGGCGCTCGCGGATAAAAAAAGCGCCTGCTAGCTAAATAACTCAACAGGCGCAGCAAGCCTTCCGGGTTGCCAGGCGGACCTGCTCAACCTTCCGAGCGGCTGCTTCCGCACCCGCCCTCCCCTCAACCCCCCTTTCCACCCCCTCCCACCCCCCCCCTGGAACCACCCGTACGAGCTCGTCATGTGACCTTTCTGCAGGAGGGCGGTGTGCTCCTGCTGCCTCCACAGGGCCATGCTGTCCAGCCTCTTCTGCAGCGCCCCGCGCCTCCTCCTCTCCCTCAGCAGGGCCTCCTCCGCGGTCGCGACGATCCGCCTCCAGAACGCTCCAGCAGGTAGACCACCTCCACCAGCACGTCGTGTGGTCTCCTTGCGGAGGGGGGGTCACGGGGGGCTCGCTGCCTCGTGCCTCCGGGAGTCATAGGACACAGTCATGCCGCCACCGTTATACCCTCTTCAAGTCTAGGCATTGCGTTATGTAATGTATTCTGCTGGCATTTGAGCACGAAGGGTTAGCATGATGCTATACATTACACACTGATGATGGTATCTATGACAAGCTAGCTGTGAATTTGAATGGGTCTTAGTCGAAGGTCTGAGTTCCTGACAAGGTTGTCTTTAAAGAAAGAAAAAATAAAGATTGGCAACGGCTGCATTGTATTACCCTGTCTGTTTGTAAAAACACAGACAGGGGAGAGAAGATATTCACCCCTTGAGCTGCAGTCCAATGCCTTCGATGTACAACTCTGTAGATATGACAGATCTTGCATCTGGGTCACCGTATGAAACCTAATACAAGAACCACGCACCAATGAAACACAAGAATAGTCAGTGTATCACCATACAGACAGATCAGTGGTCGTAAGAGAGGGGGGGGGGGCCATCGCATATGAAGCAGAGGCTTTACCTCAAAGTTTTGCTGAATTGCTTCTGTCTGCCGCCGAGTGGGGAACACTCCTCCCCGGCTGGAAGAAGACGGGAAGCACAAATCAAAGTCAATTTCCAGAGGTGACCAATTTTTTGCACTCCTCCCCAAACGAGGAGATGTGGCTTCTGACCTCTCATGTGTGTGATTGCGTGTGACACCAGCGGGTTTACCTGTTGACACCAAATCTCCACTTTGCTCTTCAGCTCCTGGATGTGGCACACGGCTCTGTTGACGCAGGCGAGGAGTGTTAACCAGGGCACAGCTGCGAACGTCTGCCATGAAGATCTCCAGATCTACAGAGAGTGGGGGAAACAACAACATTGCAATGATGGCCTCCACTGCATGGCACTGTGAAGAGCTGCAGAGCCACGGACAAGACTACCAACAGCGCCTCCGCATTCAATGAATGGACATAATGGTGTCTGTCTGTCATATCCTTATCCTATCTCCTTTTTTTCTTTTTTCTTTTTATCATCAGCTACCATTAATAATGGATTCATAGTGGTTTGTAAATAATTGATTAATAGGGGCACAGGCGTTTAATTGGTCTGGTGATGAAAGTTAGAAAAAAGGAGTTGATTAAAAAAACACAAAACAATGGAAATGTAGGCTACTTCACCCTCGTTGCTACATGGTGGGCTCTGCGTTGGCTCCTGATCCTTCACAACTTCAGAGCAAGAAAGAGCAAACAGAAATAATAATCATGAAGGCAAACTACTCCAGCTCCACGCCATCTCTTTGCTATAAAATGTCGCCATCTGCCGGCCAAAGGGCGCAGCTGTAGCGATGGAGACAAAGTGGTTAAAAAAACAAAGCAACAAAACAAAGAAGGTTCACTGTCTTTTTAGATGAGGGCACATATTGAGGGAAGATAATGAACTTGGTGTATGGATCAACACTTCCAACACATTGGGATTGGATGCACATAAACAACATTACAACAACATTACAACATATAAACACACTTGATGCTGAGGAGTGGATATGAGCTGAATACACCGCAGGGCCGTGTCGCCTTCAGCTCGTGTGGAGGCCAAAGTGTTGAACCTCAGGACAACATGAACAATGGCCCAGGTCTCCAGTTGCACGGCAGTGATGAAAGTTTGCTCCACCCCCATTTTAAGTGGAGGGTACAGTAGTATCTCACTACACACAATAGAGAGATATACAGATATATATAAAACACACAGACATACAGTTATATATATAAAACACACAAAATAACTGACCTTGTTGGTCTGGCCTCCCCTCCCTCGAAGGGAATCTTAGATGCTCCACAGCCGGCATGTCCTGCTGCAGATTTAGGACTATTTTCTGTTATACTCTTTACAATCATTCACAGTTCAATTAAGACGGATAAGCCTACAATAAAGGCACAGGTAAATACATGAAATATAGCAATGCAGCTGTTTATAGCTGCAGATCAAAGTCAGTCTCCTAGTCCTACTGAGCTCTATTCCCTCCAGCCCTGCAAGGTCATGTGTACTTAAACCTGTCTCAAACAACGCTATAAGCCTCCTGTTAAATACTTAATGTCCATCTGATGAGCTGGTGGTTCATGGTGGAAAGTGAAAGGGAAACAAAAGTTGTTATAGCTCTCCACTTACTTGCAATATGCTCCTGATTTGGGCCCTTCGGAGTCTTGCAGATAGTCCTGGAGATATAGAGGTGTGTGTGTGTGTGTGTGTGTGTGTGTGTGTGTGTGTGTGTGTGTGTGTGTGTGTGTGTGTGTCTGTTCTGACGTGAAGTTTCCCTCCAGTATGACACCACAGCTTTTGTTAGAGAGTGAGTGGTTAACCACACACACACACACACACACACACACACACACGGCGGCAACCTGCTGTCAGTCTGCAATGCTGCGGTTGCTAGGCAACACAAAGGGCTCAACGTGTGTTTGAGGTGCATTCAAGAGCAGCCACCCCCCCCCCCTCCCCCGCCACCTTTGTGTGTGTGTGTGTGTGTGTGTGTGTGTGTGGTGTGTGTGTGTGTGTGTGTGTGTGTATTCTACTCCTGTAGCATTTATTCATGACCTGTCTGAGGTTTACTTTTTACAACGTGCCAAAATAAACCAATAGGCCTAATCATCTGTACATTTGTAAATATTTGTTAAAGTAAATCATCATCAATAGGCCTACGCATCGTCAACATGCAATTATGGATTGAAACTATGATCAATATGCATAAATATGATTATGCATATTGATCATAGTTTCAATATAAAATATAGATAATTGTACATAATCAGTGAAAGTCGGTATAGATTATGCCTTAAAGGGTATAGGCCCAGTCTAATAATGATGAAGGTACATGGTGAGGTTAGTTTGTTTGAAGGATGATAATCTATGATGTCATGCATGCAGCAGTATAAGGACTTAAATAGTCATTTCTTTAGAATGTAGTCGCAATAGAGTTAGGAAAGAATAGAGTTGTAAATCTTATTTCAGGTTCAGAAAATGAATGGCACACGCACACACCTCACCAAATAGCCTGGCGTCGTGGCTATGTTATTATTAATCTTTATTATATCATAATGATTGTCATTATAGTGCATATTCTGGGGGACGCCCATGTATTTCACGGTGTGACTTTTCAACGCCATAAGATAAGTCCATCTGTCCACACACACACACACACACACACACACACACACACACACACACACACACACACACACACAGAGATGATGCGTGTGGAGAGTCTCCGCATTACGTCATCCTAGAGGCTCTCTCCACACTGGAGGCAGCGCAGCGCTCTCTCTCTCTCTCTCTCTCTCTCTCTCTCTCTCTCTCTCTCTCTCTCTCTCTCTCTGTCTCTCTCTCTCTCTCTGCTCTGCGCTAGTACTACTCTCCACATCTCCATAGCGTAACCACACTCCAGCCAGTCAGTCAGTGGTGTGGCGATCGTGGCTTTTTCTCTTCTCCGTGGTGGCGATGATGGACGATGTGCGGAGGAGAACGTGATCGATCAGGACCCCCCCCCCCCCCCCCCCCCCCCCCTCTCCACCCACCCCTCCACCCCTCCACCACCACCTCGTTGGACTGGTCGTCTGGTGAATCCCTGGCTGTGTGAGCACCACCAGTGATGTTGTTGCGGGACATCACGCCTCATGGAAACCCTGGTGAGTCTCCTGGTGGCAAATGCGTGTGTGTGCGTGTGTGCGTGTGCGTGTGTGTGTGTGTGTACACAGTATAAGCGACCGTCTGCGTGCTTACTTTTACCACACGTGTGTGTTTAAAATGAGTTACTTGACAAGTTGTTTTCAATGATGACCTCTATGATGGCGTATAAGTTGCACGAAGAAACGGGGGGTGAATCTGTACATCTTTTATTTTACGCCTCCTCTTTGTGATGTGGTGATGATGCTCACATCGGGACGGACGCACACACACACACGCACACACACACACACACACACACACACACACACACACACACACACACACACCCCTCCAAAACTGCCTGTTGCCTTGTGTTTAAGCTTTGACCTTTCAGAGCCAGACTGTGTGTGTGTCTCTTTTTTACAATGTTTCTGTCATAAGGGACGTGCAGTGTCTGTGAGGGAGTAGATCCAGAATCACAGGCTCTTAAAGTAGTGTTTCTCGGCAGGGCCAGTGTCACCCATAGTCTCAAATAAACTGGGGCTTGGTGTCTCATACTTTAACTGAAGAGGATTCCTGTTATACAAGTAAAGCCTAAAGTTGGCCACTGTTTTTTTTTATGAGAGCTTGCAGTGGTGTCCGCTTTATTTGACAAAAATGCAACAACAATCTAATAAAATGCATTGTAAGTCATTGGTCTGTCACTGAAGACACATTAAACCACGGGGGCTCCCAAGTTCTTGTCTTTTTTTAACTGAAACCATGGTGATCTACAGAGGGCCCAATGGTAGGCCCTCGTGGGTTGGTACCCCTCTCTCTCTCTATATGATTTGATACATCGCCTACCGCTATAGACTGCAAGAAAGAGCCATTTTAATGTTCGGCATTTCGGCGTTCCTTCTTCAGCAAATGAAAGCAATAACATTTCTGTTATCTGCCGGGGGTAAGAAAACATGGCAGTTGATCATGCTTATACTCAAGTTGTAAAAATAACACGGGCCAATCAGAGAGGGGGATCTGGACTGCGAACAGCTGCAATGTTCTCTGCTCACAAGTGTGCCAGAGTCCAGCAAGGACTGAGCATTGTTTAAAATCCTGTTCCAAGTCCCCGAAAGAGAGAGGGCAGTGCAATGAATAGCAACGTGTCCTGTTTTCGTTTTTTTCCTTTTAAATCCCGAAGCAGTTACATAAATAGACGCCATCATCCAAATAACTGACAAATAAGGATATGTTTTTGCTGCCCTAAAGTACAACGTTGAATATCTGGATGACAGAGTTCATTGGGGACCACAAATAATATATTTTTTTGTTGGGGGCAAATGGCAGTTTGAGTTTTGACAGGACAGAACACTGGCTCTACTGGTTTTTATTCAAGAGTAATTACCTATTGTACTGCTGCCAGTGGTGGTAGTGACACACACACACACACACACACACACACACACACACACACACACACACACACAACACACACACACACACACACACGCACACACACAGTGTAGAGTGTAGAGTGTAGAAAGGTAGTGTAGCCAAGTGAGATTTTCAGGGAACTGCAACTGGAGAGCGAGCAAAGCCCTTGAAGAATGTAGAGCTCTCTCGCCCGTAGTTAAAGATAGCGGTATAGGCGGCACCGTTTCTAATTACAGATATCTTCCGTGAGACACCCATAAAAATCCGGACAGCATTCGTGGTTGATGTTGTTGTTGTTGTTGTGGTGGTGGTAGTGGTAGTGGTGGTGGTGGTGGTGTATGTCTTCTGGTGGAGATAAGAGGTTTATATTAAGATTGAGAGATTGGGTTGTTTTTGTGATGGGCATGCCGTTGTGCGAGCCAGGGAAACACAGTGACCAGGACAGCAGCCATGGTTCTGTCGGAAGGGTACGTTGGTTTTTATTTTCTTTGGTCGGCCAATTTTGATGTCGTACGTCATCGCCGGTTTCTTATCTGTGTGGCCGGCTGGGAATCAGTTTGGACCAATCTTCGGTATCTCCGGGACTGAAGATAAATATATGAGCATGTACCAGTGGATACCGAGACATTTAGTTAGCATTTCATGTAAAATGATATTAGGGTACCCAAACAGTGTACTAGTCTGTGCTGGCACATATTCATAGTTATATTAGGAAACTGGCTGGTGATCAAATGCTGACTATTATTTATATATGAATATATATTTATCATTGAAATTCACGGCCTTCACTTGCTGTACAATGCAGTGCTGTTTTCTTTCCATTATACATCTGAAGCCAAGCTGGAGAACATGTCTTAACTCAAACCCAAATTACCTGTTGGAGGCTTTATCATATTTATTACTAAGATGAAGCTTTCAACATTTGTGACATGGAAAATTCAACAATTGTATGACATTTATCATGCTGCAATTTACAAACACTTCATGTTTAACAGGGTTTTTCCCTCATTTGGGATCTGGGTTATTTTAAATGTACTGCAGTAGCCAACCGTTAAGTCAATGTATGATGAAAAGGATGGAATAGGCTAGGGAGTGAAAAAAGTACTCTCAGCAAAATTGCTCATGCAGAAATTATGGCGTGATTGCACCAAAAACAACAAACTAACTTATGCTAATTCATCAAGAAGACTATAAAAGATCTTTCCACAAGTGACAAATGATAAATGCCAGTGGCGTGTTCCCAATCCACAACAACAATCCTCAGTTTTATCACCGTCCTAGAAGGCAGCGGTATTCACTCCATGAGAAACTACAACTTTTCTGAAAAACTTTGGCCTCGTCCTGCCTGCAGAGCGGGGGCACAAGGCAGGCGCCATGTTTTACAGGAATGGAGCCGCCGAGTTCTTTGCTGCCATGGCGACGGACCACATGACGAGGTGTATTAGATTGCTTTGGACAGAGTGCAGTGAGGCATGGTGTGTGCATTCTCTCTGCCACCCTGTCCCTATGAAAGAGTTGTCCTTGTCTTGCGCAACATAACATCTTTTTTTATTTTTATTTTTTTACTTTACTTTACTTTACTTTACTTTACTGCCGAGTGAAAACCGCCTGATAAAAATAAGAAGTGTAGAGAATATTAATTATTATTTGTAAAAAGGAGTTTCATTTGTGCTGAAATTTCGAAGGGAAGTTTGTGTCATTCAACAAAGATACTTGATTGCATTATATTGCCGTGGGAATTCTTCAATTATGAACAATAATAAAATATGCATCGCATAAGAAATAAAAGTTAAAGTGAGCTACAGTCCACATTTTCAAAATGAGACAAAGCTCTCCCATTCTTTCCCACATTACTGTTGTTAATATTCCCGCCCGGGTACCGAGCACATAAAACGCACATAAACATCGTTGTGTGAAAATCCCCACGTGGCGTTGGAAACAAATATCAACTCTCTCAAGTCTGTGGAACATCTCCACATCAGCAAAGCACATTCAGCCAAACGCCCGCCTTTTATTCCCCTGATTACCAAATTATTACTAATGGCAACGGCAAGGCACTGAATCTTCACTTGACCTTCTCTCTCTCTCTCTCTCTCTCTCTCTCTCTCTCTGTGTCTCTCTGTCTCTTTCTATCTCTCTCTCTCTCTCCCTCGTACAGAATGATTGAAGATTGCGGACAGAGTGGTCACACAATGGCAGACAGAAGGCAACTGTTTGTGGAGATGAGTAAGTGCTCTGAAGGGGTCCTGTCTGAACGCTCCACATTTCAGCGTGATCTATGGTTGCTCGCCATCCATAAAGAAAGCCACTAATCCTTACTACTGTAACCTCTATGGGGGACGAGTGAATAAGATGGAGATCTAGTGTCCAAACCCCCCTGCTCCCCAGACCGGTGTGCCCAAAGAATCATCGACTCCGGCTAGATAATAGTCTGGGCGCTCTCCTGATGTGTTTAGTGGCTTAGTAGTACACCTGCATGCACTCTTGTGTGTGTCGTCGTCTCTGTGGGTCTCTGAGGGTTTGAAGTGAAACTTGTTCATAACCGCAGAATAACAATTTTCACAGGAGCGCAAGAGTTGGATTCCATCAGACTCTCCACGTACAGGACGGCTTGTAAACTCCGATTTGTGCAGAAGAAATGCAACCGTGAGTACGGCGTGGGCAAGCAAATAATTCACCATTTGTTTTTATTCCTCACCTTCACCTTCACGAGGTATTTTAGGCCGAATAAAACAGTGTAGGTTGTCATTTCTTGGTGGTGTTGTGCGAAAGGTGCTCGATGAATAAAGTCGATTTGATTTTGATTCGATTTATGTCACGTTCCAGTGCACCTGGTGGACATCTGGAACGTGATCGAGGCGTTCCGGGAGAACGGCCTGCACGGCGCCGACGCCGCCGGCGACCTGAGCGTGGCGCGTCTGGAGGCCGCCATCTCCACCGTCTTCTACCAGCTGAACAAGCGGCTGCCCACCACGCACCAGGTCACCGTGGAGCACTCCGTCAGCCTGCTGCTCAACTTCCTGCTCGCCGCCTACGACCCGTGAGTCCGCCTATTACCCTATGACCTCTGACCTATGGCAATGCCCTCTTTGGAGCCACGATTAATCTGTGATCGGCACCGAGAAAAGTTACACTGCACAATCTCTTGAATGCCTTGAATGACCCTTCCATACCCCGCGACAAAACGCTGTTGCTATGGACACCGTTTAATGTGATTCCGAACGATTGGATTGGCATTGCTTCTTTATCGTCCCGTGTTTTTGCATCTATGATTTCAGCGACGGCCTAGGGAAGATCTCGGTCTTCGTCGTGAAGATGGCCCTCGCCACCTTCTGCGGAGGGAAATATTTGGACAAATTAAAATGTAAGAAACATTGTAATTTGTTTCATTATTTGTAATCATGACATAATGAAGTGAAAATGACTTGACTGAAAATTAGGCAGATGTGGAGAGCAGTGTGTGTGTGTGTGTGTGTGTGTGTGTATTAATTAATTGCCTCTGTGAAGTTTTCACAGTTCTTGGAGTCCGTAGTACGTTGTAGACTCCGGTGGAACTCTTAACGCAAACTAATTAGGGTCGGGTACTTTTGAGATCTTGTTTGTGTGGTGTGTGTGTGTGTGTGTGTGTGTGTGTGTGTGTGTGTGTGTGTGCCGATGGTATTGTATTGTTCCCAGAGAAACAGTCCTGGTTTGGTTTTTCATGGCTGGGAGAAGTCATTATTCATCATCTGAAGCACACAGCCTATTACATAACTCTACAAAATGGGTTGCGGCGGCGGCGGCAGTGGCTTGTGAAAAGTAAAAAAAAAGGGAGGGAAGGGACACACTTTTCCTGATGTACGACCATAATTGATTCGAATCACAACTTGCTTTGATGTGTTTTTACAGCGAGGGAACGGGATGATTGCTTTGTGTAATGCCGCCAATTAGCTGACTGTCGGGACAACTGACAATTAGTCTGATTAATTTGAAGTGCTCCGCTGTTGCTGTGTGAAGATATCTTTTCTCAGATGTCAGATTCGGCGGGAGTGCTGGCGTACTCCCAGTTCGCCCAGTTCCTGCGGGAGGTGCTCAAGTTGCCCATGGCTGTCTTCGAGGGTCCGTCGTTCGCCTACAGCGAGCAGGCGGCCAGGACCTGCTTCCCCCAGCAGGTGAGCACCGCCGAAGCCCGTAGTAGACATGACCGCCGGGGTTCTCCGGGGAACCCCTCACCCCCCCCCGATGCCTATATAGGTACTCTATGTAAGATTCTGAGCTCCGTGGCTTGAGACAATAACAATCAGAAACTAATGTTCTAGTTCTAATCATAATTAAACCTTGTACACATTTTAAAAAGCTATGAAATATATATTTATTTTGTAATTATCCACGCTTACATGTCACTTTGTTCCTTTTTCCCGTGAAATCCGACTGAAATATAAGAGAAATCAGCCCAAAAGCTGTTCTACACAACAGAGAGTCGGGAAGCTCTCATGTTTTAACTTCACCACACCTGCTCACAAACTGCAATTTAAAGTGATTTGTGCTGTAAAATCCTACATGTAGTCCCTGAATGGATTCATTCTTACATACAGGACCTTTAAAGGGACCTATTCTGCCAGGTATGAGTGTGATTAACCATTACAAGCCGTTTTTTTTGTCGTTGTCAATTGTCATGTGACTAAAATTGACGCTGTGACATAGTGACATCACAAGTGGGTGTGTCCCACGCCAGATATATGATGACCCTGGTGGTGGGGCATTCACATGTGTGAGTTGATTTTCCATTTGTGTCTGTGCTAACACTCTCTGCTCTGGGCTTCTCTTGTGGGTGGGTGGGTTGGGTTGTCGGCAGAGAAAAGGTTTCCGAACACATTCCTGGAATACGTTGATGTCCGACCCCTCCCCTCAGTGTCTGGTGTGGCTGCCCCTCATCTCTCTCTCACACAACACACACACACACACACACACACACACATACACACACACACATGTATTAACTTATGTGGCATGCATCAAGAATTTCCTTTGGGATTAATAAAGTTGATCTTATGTATTATGAATAGAACATACAGCCACATCTATATATTTCAATATTTCATATTAGCTCATATTAGCTTAGTATTGGGCGGCAGTGATTGTCTGGCAACTGGAAGGTTGCTGGTTCGATCCCCGGGCTCCTCCTAGCTAAGTGTCGAGGTGTCCCTGAGCAAGACACCACCTAACCCCTAACTGCTCCTGACGTGCTGGCTGTTGCCTTCATGGTTGGCCGCCGTCGGTGTATGAATGTGTGTATGAAGGGCTGAATGAGAGGCAATATTGTAAAGCGATTTGGATAAAAGCGCTATATAAATGCAATCCATGCACCATATACCATATTGCCAGAATGTAATCTATATTACTTCATTTCAGTTGCCTGAAGAAGGCAATTCTTTCATGTAAACATTGCAAATGAAGTCATTTGGGATTTTGAAAACAGAGACCTAGCTATTTAATAGTTAAAGACTTGAATTGTAATGCCAGATATTACATTTACATTTAGGGCATTTGGCAGATGCTTCTATCCAAAGCAACATTATTATTTAGTGGTTGTAATACGATGTTTTGTTCTTTTTTGCTGCGCAATAGAGACACATGGTAAGTCCACGGTTGTTTTCCAGAGTGATTAAACATTAAAATCCCTGCACGTTTGATTAGGTTGTTATAGCCTTGGAGCCTATTTAATCACAACTTATAATTGCATCCCACTGCTCTTAAGATAAAAGACGTTTGGAAATATTCTTTAAATTCTCCTTAATTTACCCCTACCGTCTTGTTCCACACAAATAACCACATATTACCAGAGTACTATTCATGTGTTAGTTGACCCCACTAAAAAACCTGACTTATACCTTAGCACACAAGAGAGAAATTCAGTCATAGAGATCTTAAAAAGAAGAAGAAAGTTAGAAAGAAAGAAAGAAAAAATGAAAGAACTCTTTAATTTGTCTGTATCCGAGCGTAAATGTCAGTGTGTTTGCCTCCCCTCTCCGGTCCCAGGCCGCCCAGGCCAGTGAATATCGCCAATGAGTACGCGCTCTCCCACTCCATGCCTACATCAGGGAATCCTTTCTCCACCAAACAGTAAGTGGGAGTGATATTTTCCTCCAATCCCCTCCACCATCCATTTTAGGTCCCACCTTTCCTTGACAGTGTCCATTAGGAGGATGGAGATACTGTGATTAGTGTGTGTGCATAGTACGTGTGTGTGTGTGTGTAAGCGTGTGTGTGTGTGTGCGTGTGTGTGTGTGTGTGCACATAAGACAACCAGCACCATAAAAGGTGGAATTCTGTCTCCATTTTCCTGCATTTGATTTGTGGTACAGATCACTATCTGCTTCTCTCTGTTCTCATTTTGTCCCGTCCATCAGCATCCCCGCGTTTGAACACCGTGGGCGTTGAGATACAGGCAGGCTGGGAATTGGATATTTCTTCCTGTTGCTTTATTTCATGAATTCTAATCATAATTCATGCCAAAATGAAGTTAGTGATGGGGGGAGTAGTGGGTGAGATTTTAACTTTTAGACCCTTTTTCGTTACTCCCAGTTTTATCTTTCTATCACACTAAATGCTCTCTATCTCCGCCTACATCTTCCTCCCATCCTCCTCCTCCTCCTCCTCCTAATTTCTCTCTTCCCCTTCTGTCTCTTGTGTGTGTGTATGTTTTGTCATGTACGTGTGGGTGTGTGTGCGCTTCTGTGTGTGTGTGTGTGTGCTATTCATGTGTGTGTGTGCATGTGCATGTGTGTGTGTGTGTGTGTGTGTGTGTGTGTGTGTGTGTGTGTGTGTGTGTGTGTGTGTGTGTGTGTGTGTGTGTGTGTGTGTGTGTGTGTGTGTGTGTGTGTGTGTGTGTGTGTGTGTGTGTGTGTGTGTGTGTGTGTGTGTGTGTGTGTGTGTGTGTGTGTGTGTGGTTGTGTGTGTGTGTGTGTGTGTGTGTGTGTGTGTGTGTGTGTGTGTGTGTGTGTGTGTGTGTGTGTGTGTGTGTGTGTTTTGTGTGTGTGTGTGTGAACGTGTGTCCACGTCTGCGTTTCAACTCTCCCAGCCACACCGCCAGCCGCCCGATCCCCACCCCCATCCACTCAGAGTCGGCCGGCACCACCCCCACACACACACCTCAGGACTCCCTCATGGGAGTGGGAGGGGACGTACAGGAGGCCTTCTCTCAGGGTAACTCCCCCCTCACCCCTACCCCCCAGGCATGAACACACACACACACACACACACACACACACACACACACACAGTACAGTCAGTATGTCGCACTAGGGCTGGGCAATATGGAAAATAAGGTGGAAATAATCATGATAAGCTGAAGCATTTTGTACATAATAACCATATATAATGATATGCTTATATATTCAAAATATACTGAATATTTATAATTTATTTGTATTTGGTAATTTGACATTTCTTATCAAATTACAAATGCACTTTTTCCCATTTTTTTCAATTCAGTCCTCATGTTATCACGTTTTCTCATCAATAATTCAGTGACACTCCAAAACTGGATATTGTGATGAATCCCTCAAAGATATACGTGCTCACATTGCCCCCGCCTGTGGTATACATACACTGTATATTTACGGTAGGCTCATGGTGGTGATGGTTGGGATCCGCTGTGTTTCCCAAAGGGCCGAGGAGAAACCTGAGGAACGACCTGCTGATCGCCGCTGACTCCATCACCAACACAATGTCCTCCCTGGTGAAGGAGCTTCAACTCAGGTGGAATGAACGACCACCACCCACCACCACCACATGCAAACCTTTTTCAACATTTCACACTCGGCCCCTCTGCTTAAAGGAATGCTGTCAACATGTGTACGTATACGGTGTTCCTATGCACCTGCTCTTGTGTGTGTGTGTTGTTGCTCAAAGACGGGGGCAGTTGAGATGGATAGCCTTTGGACTCAGATTTCGAGGGGCAGTGACCTACTGGCCCCGACCGCCACGGATCCCTTCTTCACACAGATCGTCCCAAGCCAAGGTGCCCCTTTCATTTGTAGTGCTTGCTCCTGCATATGTCCAGGAGAGTCTAGCACGGGTTAGGGTGCTTGACTTAAGCCACCTCATTAATGATGCATCTAATAAAAAGTCGCTGTAAAAAGTCACTTTGGACAAAGCGTTTGCTAAATGACTTCAATCGTCGTGGTCAACTCAAGTTGCTGAAAAATCGGATCTGAAAAAATTCCTCTCCTTATGCACATGTTGCTGTTACTATCTACTAGTCACCATTTTTATGCTAGGATCAGAATATTACTGTACTGCACGCGGACACTTTTAACACATTTTTGCACCAACAGCCAGAGTATTACTACTTTACTTGTCACTTGTTATTTCTACCGTACTTATTAGGTACTATATTACTAATTGTTGAGTTGTTTTAGTGTTTATGTTTAGAAGAATACCGAAGAATTGCTCATTGTTTAGAGTTGTGTCGAATTTGTTGAGAAGAATACTGCAGGGGAGCGAATGGGGAGTAAGCATCCATTGTAGCCTACTTGTTACATAGGGCAATGAAGAAATCTTGAACATTGAATCTTGAATCTTGAATCTCGAATCTGTTGGACAGGATGGTCGTGCCGCCGGATGAGCGATACGAGATGGAGCTGGACGCTCAGCTGGAGGCGCAGCTCCGGGCCGAGGAGCTCATGAAACGTACGCCGGAACCGGAGAAGGCCTGCTTGGTGAGTCGCTCTCCTCGACACACGTTCCTTCCTCCCGAGCACGTCCCTTCACTCAGCCAACCACAAAGGAAGTCGGGACATTCGTTATCTCGACAACACACAAGCGTGTTTAAAATGAGCATATGACATGTGGACGAGCGCGTAAACCCGCAATTCATTACGACGTTGACCAACGGAAATTGTGTTTCTTGGCGATTGCCGTGTTGTTATTGAACACTCTGGCTCCATATTATACAGTCTATATTTGAACGCCTGCGTTGTTTGTGGTTCATTTAGCTGGAGAATATAGTCCATATTTCCCCCGCCTGTCTTTGCATGAACAGTGTACTAATTACACAGGACTGTGTAGCACTGTGGAGCATATGTGCTGTTGCTGCTTCTGCTGTGTTACTCTATACACATTCACCTCCTGGTCGTTGTCTGTTGTAAATAGTGTTCCCGCATTGTTGTGTAACTTGCTCATTACTCGCTGGGCGTGGTGTGTGTGTGTGTGTGTGTGTGTGTGTGTGTGTGTGTACACAGATGACACTACAGCAGTGAGACCATGGTACTCCATATTCCTGGTGAGTATTTGAACCGCCCTGTGAGTGAATGACCCATGAATGATCACCCGCCGTCAGCCATTGTCACTGCTTCCAGTAAGAAAAGTACACCCGCCATCAGCCATTGTCGCTGCTTCCAGTAAGAAAAGTACACCGCGATAAGAGAAGAGAAAGGAGAATACAAAAAAAAACTTGAATAGGAAATGATCTGATGATATCGCTATGCTTCTGCAACCTAGCGACACATTTTCTCCTGATGAAATCCCCCTATTAAGCACATTCTTAAAGGCTAACACACTAAAACCTAATTGCACTTTAATGCAATGTGACTGTACGGGGTAAACAGCAATTCCTCGACTCTCCCAAAAACGAAAGGAAAACCTGCTCTGTCACAACAGCCAATGATGCAGGGGAGTAATGGCTGCCTCTCCCACACACGCTATGAAAGCAGTGTGTGTGGGAGAGGTTTGGGTTTTTGCGAACAGGCTGTGTGTTTGTATCGCCAAACGTGCTGTTCGGTAATCCGTTGACGTCGTAAACACACCTCCTGATCGGAGAGCGCGGCCGTTATGTGCTGGCCAACGGAAGCGATGGACAAAAAGCCACGCGTGTGTATAATACTAACAGATGTGTTGTGAAGTGATAGTCCCGACCACATGGCTATTTTAATGCAACTCCCCCTTGAGACTCAGAGAGAAACAGTTGTGTGGCACATTACACAACGGATGATGGTGTAAACGCAACGTTGCCATGTTTGAAATGCTTTGAGACTATTTCTGCATCGTGTATCCATTGGCTGAGCTCCTCCTCGCGTCTGTATTTACAACACAAAGCGTTTTTCTCTTGACAGATAAAAGCAGTAGGAGAAGAAACCACCGAAGAAGAAGAAGGAGGAGACACTGCAGGAAATGACACGGGGGTCGTGAAGACATGCAGAATGGAAGTTTTAAAAATCCAACCATAGATTACATTTGTGTAAAGGTATATTTTTAAAGCCACTACATATTTAAGACAATACTGTGAAATTAACGTGGAGTTAATGAAGTTATGAACGGATGAGCTGTCTATTATCACCACAGGTGCCATAAAAACACGACATTGGAAAATATCTACTTTTTACCCTCGTTTTGAATGAGTTGACTAGCTAATGTTATGTAAATGTTATGTTATGTAATACAGGCCGACAAACGGCCACGTTTGAGTTCCCTCATTTCTCAAAACTGCGGGTCATAACTTGGCACAAAAACAGTGATCTATTGTAACTCACAAACAAAGATCATATACATTGCGAATATAATTCTAGCCTCTATATATATTTTCCCAATATATTAGTTGTGTTATGACCGGTCTTGACTGACATTTGGAGTCTTTCCAAGCCGTGTGGATTGGATTTGGAGACATAAGTCATGGATTGTGCGAACTGCCCAGCCTGATTAGGTGACCTCTCGCTGGAATTTATTGAAATTCTCTGCAGAGAATGTGTCTGACAAGATTGTTAGCCCCAAGCTGTTAGCCACGTGGTAACAGAGCATAGTCAGAGTCAGAGAAAATGTTGCTTTACGACGCTGGGTAAACAAGGTGACCTCTGCACACTGATGTTGTCTCTTTTATGTCTGATATCGACAAAGGGCGTCAATGCAGTGTTTTCATAGCTTTGAATACAGTGGATAATGCTTGAAAAGTATAGAGATAGTCATAAGCAAGAATTCCAAATGTACTCCAAAACAATGGGTTTATACCAAGAAAATTGCAAAAAATTTTGTTTTGCACTCTTAAAAAGAGTAATTGATTCACATTTGTTTCCTATATTTTTTAATTAGCATTTATTTTATGACGCAAAATGTTAGCCCCATTCATCCCGCTCACGAACCATTATTACACATGCACATATACCAGTACTGTACAGTACAAACACGTCAGCACTTTCTGGGTGTGCATACAACTTTACCCCGAGCCACTTATATGGAAAGTGGCAAGAGTTAATCTGAAATCAGACATGTGTGAAATATATCTAGTTTGATAGTTCTTATCTTGCATGGCGAAGATGCATAATAAAGTGTTGACACTGTAATACAATTTTGTTGCCTGTTATCTTGTTATCCCTCCATTTCAGCGTGACACACTTCCACTGGTCTGGCTTGGGCCGTGCACATTCCTTACCTGTCATACAAGCACTGTTGTGCTCCCAAGTCCCAACCTATTTGACATTATTTCCTCACTGGCATATCTGACATAGTGTAAACGTAAGAGCAGCCATCCGGCGTAACACTCCTGCACAGTGTGAATATTCAAGGATTTCACTCTCTCAGAGTTACGACAGTATATCTGGCATGAATTACCATCAAACAGACACAAATCAAGTCCCCTTCCGTTCAAGTTCCATTCAAGAAAAATAGGAATCTCTGAAACCCAAAATTAAAAAGCAGAGAAGTTAAAAGAATGAATTACATTTATAATATTACTTCAGAACTAATGACATGCACACATCCCTTCATCACCGCCTCCGTCTCATGTCAGAGAGACGGCTACCAGGCTACAGGATGTGTGCAGAATGTGTGATAGCTGCTGGCTACTTTATTTTTGACTTGTTATTTCTCCCTAGGCTGTATGAAGAAGCCTCACCAAAAGAACACAGAGCCTGCTCAGTGAGTGCTGTGCCAAAAAAAACCCACCCTGGTTTGATTAGAAGACGGTCCCCCAGGCGATTGTCTAGTCCTATATTTTCTCTGCTCTCTTAGAGGAGGAATGTCAGCGGCTGAAATTCCTGGATAACCGTTTGCCAAGCAGCTGCTGCGATTATGCTAAAGAATATATTGTAATCGATACCTATAATAAAAATAATTGCCCCACTGCAACCCAATCTAGGAGAAAAGGCATGTGATGTACATATTGCAATACATGTAATACATGTGCAATATATTGTATAGTTTACCCATGTATTGTGTGTGTTGTATGTATATGATATGTATGTGTGTATGTATGTATGTATGTATGTATGTTATGTATATAGATAAATAATAGAATAGAAGATAAATAGAACTTTATTAATCCCGAAGGAAATTCTTGTGCCAGGTTGCATAGCAATACAGTACAATAAAACAATATGGAAATCAACAGAATAAAAAATAAACTAACAGATTTACAAATGTACAGTCAAAATATACAAATATGTAGGCAAGATAAGATATTCGACGGCATAATTGAAGTGTATATTATTATGTATGTATGTATGTATGTATGTATATGATGTAGTATGTATGTATGTGTGTAGTGATGTATGTATGTAGTATGTGTGTATGTATGTATGTATGTATGTATGTATGTATGTATGTATTGTATGTATGTATGTATGATGTATGCATGTGTGTATGTATGTGTGTATATGTGTATGTATGTGTGTAGTATGTATGTATAATGCATGAGGTGCTGGGCCTGATCAAAGAGAAAGTGACATGTGGGAGTGGATGTGGAGGAAACTGTCAACCGCATTCACGGAGCAACGCATCGCAGTATGACTGGTCGGACTCAGAGCAAGATGTCAAAAACCAGCCAATCAGCTGCTTCAGCGGTGTCCTCTCACCCAATCAAACACGGGTGCGTTTTTTCCACGTCACCGTCTCGCACGAATCGCTGCGAGAGCCACAGATGAGGGTGGGGTGACTCAGGAGAAGAGCTCGTTTTTTTGTAACCTGAGGATAGGATACGAGTTAACTGGTGAGTCAAATTAACTATTGCGCGTTTTTGTGCAGAAAAGGGTCCCGCAAAAAGTAAATGTATGCCACCCGCGTATCGTTCAGTTGGTGTGTGTGTGTGTGTGTGTGTGTGTGTGTGTGTGTGTGTGGAGTCTGGTTCTGTCAAAGTATCTGTAGAGTGGCTACAGGAGAGTGGAGTGGATGCATGGTAATATCGCGATACTACCATCTAGCCACTCTTCTGGGTCGGGTTCAAGCGCGTCTTGACGTGGTACTATTGCTATGTACTGTAGGCTGTACCGGGCGGGCCCTGCAAGTATCGAGCATTTGCATGGGCGCCTGCCTGCAACATTTGCATAACTGCCCAACAACTTGTGTGCTATTGATTCGACACAACACATATATTGCAATGCCCAGTTAGAGTCTGGGGGGGCGGGGCTGCCACCAGCACACACACTCAGGAGAGTGCTAGCATGCTAGCATGTACCATCTGCTCTGTCATGTCATTTTACACACTTAAACACTTGCAAGAAACCAAACTTTCAACACCACTACTGCCTGTGTCCTTGGAGGAGCCCAGAACTAAGCCACATTATGTGGCATTGTGGCAACGAGGTATGCTACAAGCACCTTTAAGTTCCTCAAACATTACAGCTTTCATGTCGTGTCACGCTGCAATCGAACGGTGTGTGCAGAGTTGGCGGAAGGGGACATTTGATGGCTTTATAAATGCAGAGTGGTTTAGGGATGTTTGCTCTCAGATCTCCTTCACATACCACTCCGCCCCCTTCCAGACATCTCACCTGTAGCCCCTGTGCCTCCCCCCCCCCTCCCCCACACACAGAAATCCCCGGCCAAGAAGCTGTCCCATGCACTGAGCAAGTCCCTGAGCTGCGCATCCAACCGGGACCCCCCCCACCCCCTCTTCCCCGAGATGACCTCGGAGAAACCGCTCAACCTCGCTCACGTTGTGTAAGTCCCCCCCTGTTGGGCAAAGATGAGAATACATCGGCAGACACACACACACACACACACACACACACACACACACACACACACACATGTATTCACTATGTGGCATGTAAAGCGATTTGGATATAAATGCAATCCATGCACCATATACCATATTGCCAGAATGTAATCTATATTACATCATTTCAGTTGCCTGAAGAAGGCAATTCTTTCATGTAAACATTGCAAATGAAGTCATTTGGGATTTTGAAAACGGAGACTTAGCTATTTATTAGTTAAAGACTTGAATTGTAATGCCAGATATTACATTTACATTTAGGGCATTTGGCAGATGCTTCTATCCAAAGCGACATTATTATTTAGTGGTTGTAATATATGATGTTTTGTTCTTTTTTGCTGCGCAATAGAGACACATGGTAAGTCCACGGTTATTTTCCAGAGTGATTAAATATTAAAATCCCTGCACGTTTGATGAGGTTGTTATAGCCTTGGAGCCTATTTAATCACAACTTATAATTGCATCCCACTGCTCTTAAGATAAAAGACATTTGGAAATATTCTTTAATTTCTCCTTAATTTACCCCTACCGTCTTGTTCCACACAAATAACCACATATTACCAGAGTACTATTCATGTGTTAGTTGACCCCACTAAAAAACCTGACTTATACCTGAGCACACAAGAGAGAAATTCAGTCATAGAGATCTTAAAAAGAAGAAGAAAGTTAGAAAGAAAGAAAGAAAGAAATGAAAGAACTTTAATTTACGTCTGCATCCGAGCGTAAATGTCAGTGTGTTTGCCTCCCCTCTCCGGTCCCAGGCCGCCCAGGCCAGTGAATATCGCCAATGAGTACGCGCTCTCCCACTCCATGCCTACATCAGGGAATCCTTTCTCCACCAAACAGTAAGTGGGAGTGATATTTTCCTCCAATCCCCTCCACCATCCATTTTAGGTCCCACCTTTCCTTGACAGTGTCCATTAGGAGGATGGAGATACTGTGATTAGTGTGTGTGCATAGTACGTGTGTGTGTGTGTGTAAGCGTGTGTGTGTGTGCGTGTGTGTGTGTGTGTGCACATAAGACAACCAGCACCATAAAAGGTGGAATTCTGTCTCCATTTTCCTGCATTTGATTTGTGGTACAGATCACTATCTGCTTCTCTCTGTTCTCATTTTGTCCCGTCCTCAACCCCCCCCCCCCCCCCCCAACCCCCACCCCCTGCCTGATACAAATAGCTCTCCCTACAAGCACACTGACTTAGAGCTGAGAAAGTCCTTCACTAGGGCTACTCCCGATCTGTTGAAGGGCCGGGGGTAAGTGAATCAGGTGTGCCGATGGGAGTGTCTGGGTTTGGCTGCCCAGCTTCATGTGCAGTGCATGCTTGTGCCGCCACACACACCGGGTCTCGGTCTCAGCAGATAACATAACCCCCCCCCCCCCCACCCCCCACCCCCCCCCCACCCCCCCACCACCACGCCCCCACACACCATCCCGAGGGAACCGATCGTCTTACCGGATTTTTTATAATCCCCGTTGTGCTCCGTGAGACTAACTCAAAAGGCGCTGGGTGAAGCATGGCTACATAACAAAAAAAATATCGGAAGCACCATTGTCCCCTGATTTTGGAGTGTCCTGTTACGGTTCTTTTTCACCAGCATGCGTACACAGTACACTATAAGAGAGAGGAACTTAACAGTGCAGTGTACTTAAAAACACACGCTGCTTGGACTGTTTCGGCGGCCGGAATATCTACATTGAGTTATAGCAATTCGCCGGAGAATCCCACGGCCCACGTCGTGTCTAAGACGGATACTCATGAATATACCGCTGTAAATACTGTACATGTTGTGGCCACTTTTTCATTTCAATGCACATCCTGTGTGTGTGTGCGTGTGACAATTAACAATAACTGTTGATCGCCATAACAAAAGATGGCCTTCATTCGTTCTCTTCCCCTGATATTTTTTTCCTTCCTTTGGTTAAACTCAGTGTACACACGGCAAGGAATGCAGTTCTATGTCAAAGCCTCCGCACACACACACACACACACACACACACACACACACACACACACACACAAGACACATGGCTTTTTGTGTGTGTGTGTGTGTGTGTGTGTGTGTGTGTTTCTAAGGCAGTGCACCTGCACTTAATGTTAATGAGAGGCTGACTGTTGTTGACGGAACACTGACTCTTTTCATCCATGAAGTGCGGTGCAAAAACAACCCCCCGACCCCCAGCACCGCCGTTGCCGTGGCGATCCCCATCCTCCCGACATACGGTATCGCGTGTGCAACGCATCGCACGCATACTTCCTTTTCCCCCCCCCCCCGTGTCCTCGGAGCTGGTGCATCCAAAACAAACTTCTTATTGTCTTACGGAGCTTGGCTCAAGTTCGCTCTGTACAATGTCCATATATAACTCCAATATAGCCTAGCCTAGCCTAGCATAGCCTAGCCTAGCAGTGCTGAGGGACTGGTAGGTCGGTAGTGTACGCACGGGCACCACAGTCTGTCATGTTGAATTGGATTACGTGAAATGACATTACAGTTCCGTTCCGTTGGGGGACCACTTAGCCGATGCTGTTACCCGAAGGGACTCGACATCAAGGAGCATATAGTGCGCTGCGGGGAGATGCTCTCTGGCTCTCGGTGTGGCTTCTTAACCTTCTGACATGTGGAATGGCCTTGTCTTGTGTGAATGCATGCTGTCCACTCTTTCTTCTCCAACCTGCTTTGTTCTATTATCTCTCTCTCTCTCTCTCTCTCTCTCTCTCTCTCTCTCTCTGTCTTTCTCTCTCTCTCTCTGTCTCTCTCTCTCTCTCTCTCTCTCTCTCTCTCTCTCTCTCTCTCTCTCTCTCTCTCTCTCTCTGTCTCTCTCTCTCTCTCTCTCTCTCTCTCTCTCTCTCTCTCTCTCTCTCTCTCTCTCTCAGTCTCTCTGTCTTTCCACAACGGTCAGTATAGCACAGCATAGCCTAACGGTTGTGTTTGTGTGTATGTGAAACCCCTCCCTGCACTTTCCAGGTTGAATTACAAACTCGAGGTGGCCGATAGACTCGCGGACGAACACGTCCTGATTGGGCTGTATGTGAACCTGCTCCAGAACAGCCCCAGAGCCCGGTTAGTTGGGCTCCCCTCCCCCCCTCCCCACACGCGTGTGTTTCAGAGTCCGGTGAATGGCCTGCGATCTTCGTCAGACGATCATAACCGCTGATCCATAGCATTATATACCGATCCAGCCGCATGCTGTCAGACAGCTGATAATATAATGCTCATGTACTCGGTCATTGTTAATGACAGCATAATGGGGAGGGGAAAGATGCTGATTTGGCTGTATGGTGTATTGTAACCGTGGATGCTGATATGGTTAATTGTAATGTTTTCTTTCTTGATTTGTTCTAATATTTTGAGAAATAGTTTTTCTTCTCATTCTAGATATTAGGTTTGTCATTTTTGGCTGCTGTCTTGATTGCAATTAAGGCAACTTACTTGTTCAACAGGGAAATCTCACTTTGATTCTGAAGAATATGAATAACAGTTAATGTCTTGCTTGAAGTCTATTACTACTGTCAGTAAGAACGTATGCACGCATGTCTTCAAACGTGCATTTGCAAAGGTGCATGTCTTAATGAGATTGTGTGTGTGTGTGTGTGTGTGTGTGTGTGTGTGTGTGTGTGTGTGTGTGTGTGTGTGTGTGTGTGTGTGTGTGTGTGTGTGTGTGTGTGTGTGCGTGTGTGTGTGTGTGTGTGTGTGTGTGTGTGTGTGTGTGTGTGTGTGTGTGTGTGTGTGTGTGTGTGTGTGTGGTATTTCTTCATACTGTTCTCTGTGTTCTAGACAGTGTTGGGGTCCTGACCCCACTTGGGGTCACCTGATATGCAAATGGAGTCAAGGGAGAATACTGACTTACACTATGAACAATAGTTTTGACGGTAATCTTTTTTAGAAAGATTCAATCATTGTCTGACCTCAGAAACAAGTGTGTGTGTGTGTGTGTGTGTGTGTGTGTGTGAACTGTGTGTCTCCAGACTCAGGGTCCCAGCTCCCCGCGGTCCTCCCCCAGCCACACCGCCAGCCGCCCGATCCCCACCCCCATCCACTCAGAGTCGGCCGGCACCACCCCCACACACACACCTCAGGACTCCCTCATGGGAGTGGGAGGGGACGTACAGGAGGCCTTCTCTCAGGGTAACTCCCCCCTCACCCCTACCCCCCAGGCATGAACACACACACACACACACACACACAGTACAGTCAGTATGTCGCACTAGGGCTGGGCAATATGGAAAATAAGGTGGAAATAATCATGATAAGCTGAAGCATTTTGTACATAATAACCATATATAATGATATGCTTATATATTCAAAATATACTGAATATTTATAATTTATTTGTATTTGGTAATTTGACATTTCTTATCAAATTACAAATGCACTTTTTCCCATTTTTTTCAATTCAGTCCTCATGTTATCACGTTTTCTCATCAATAATTCAGTGACACTCCAAAACTGGATATTGTGATGAATCCCTCAAAGATGATGCTCACATTGCCCCCGGCCCTGTGGTATACATACACTGTATATATACGGTAGGCTCATGGTGTGATGGTTGGGATCCGCTGTGTTTCCCAAAGGGCCGAGGAGAAACCTGAGGAACGACCTGCTGATCGCCGCTGACTCCATCACCAACACAATGTCCTCCCTGGTGAAGGAGCTCAACTCAGGTGAATGAACGACCACCACCACAACCACCACCACCACATGCAAACCTTTTCAACATTTCACACTCGGCCCCTCTGCTTAAAGGAATGCTGTCAACATGTGTACGTATACGGTGTTCCTATGCACCTGCTCTTGTGTGTGTGTGTTGTTGCTCAAAGACGGGGGCAGTGAGATGGATAGCCTTTTGGACTCAGATTTCGGGGGCAGTGACCTACTGGCCCCGACCGCCACGGATCCCTTCTTCACACAGATCGTCTCCAAGCCAAGGTGCCCCTTTCATTTGTAGTGCTTGCTCCTGCATATGTCCAGGAGAGTCTAGCACGGGTTAGGGTGCTTGACTTAAGCCACCTCATTAATGATGCATCTAATAATAAAGTCGCTGTAAAGTCACTTTGGACAAAAGCGTTTGCTAAATGACTCAATCGTCGTGGTCTCAAGTTGCTGAAAAATCGGATCTGAAAAAATTCCTCTCCTTATCACATGTTGCTGCTACTATCTACTAGTCAGCATTTTTATGCTAGGATCAGAATATAACTGTACTGCACGCGGACACTTTTAACACATTTTTGCACCAACAGCCAGAGTATTACTACTTTACTTGTCACTTGTTATTTCTACCGTACTTATTAGGTACTATATTACTAATTGTTGAGTTGTTTTAGTGTTTATGTTTATAAGAATAGAATTGCTCATTGTTTAGAGTTGTGTCGAATTTGTTGAGAAAAATACTGCAGGAGCGAATGGGGAGTAAGCATTCCATTGTACTTGTTACATAGGGCAATGAAGAAATCTTGAACATTGAATCTTGAATCTTGAATCTCGAATCTGTTGGACAGGATGGTCGTGCCGCCGGATGAGCGATACGAGATGGAGCTGGACGCTCAGCTGGAGGCGCAGCTCCGGGCCGAGGAGCTCATGAAACGTACGCCGGAACCGGAGAAGGCCTGCTTGGTGAGTCGCTCTCCTCGACACACGTTCCTTCCTCCCGAGCACGTCCCTTCACTCAGCCAACCACAAAGGAAGTCGGGACGTTCGTTATCTCGACAACACACAAGCGTGTTTAAAATGAGCATATGACATGTGGACGGGCGCGTAACCCGCAATTCATTACAACGTTGACCAACGGAAATTGTGTTTCTTGGCGATTGCCGTGTTGTTATTGAACACTCTGGCTCCATATTATACAGCCTATATTTGAACGCCTGCGTTGTTGTGGTTCATTTAGCTGGAGAATATAGTCCATATTTCCCCCGCCTGTCTTTGCATGAACAGTGCACTAATTACACAGGACTGTGTAGCACTGTGGAGCATTTGTGCTGTTGCTGCTTCTGCTGTGTACTCTATACACATTCACCTCCTGGTCGTTGTCTGTTGTAAATAGTGTTCCCGCATTGTTGTGTAACTTGCTCATTACTCGCTGGGCGTGTGTGTGTGTGTGTGTGTGTGTGTGTGTGTGTACACAGATGACACTACAGCAGTGAGACCATGGTACTCCATATTCCTGGTGAGTATTTGAACCGCCCTGTGAGTGAATGACCCATGAATGATCACCCGCCGTCAGCCATTGTCACTGCTTCCAGTAAGAAAAGTACACCCGCCATCAGCCATTGTCGCTGCTTCCAGTAAGAAAAGTACACCGCGATAAGAGAAGAGAAAGGAGAATACAAAAAAAAACTTGAATAGGAAATGATCTGATGATATCGCTATGCTTCTGCAACCTAGCGACACATTTTCTCCTGATGAAATCCCCCTATTAAGCACATTCTTAAAGGCTAACACACTAAAACCTAATTGCACTTTAATGCAATGTGACTGTACGGGGTAAACAGCAATTCCTCGACTCTCCCAAAAACGAAAGGAAAACCTGCTCTGTCACAACAGCCAATGATGCAGGGGAGTAATGGCTGCCTCTCCCACACACGCTATGAAAGCAGTGTGTGTGGGAGAGGTTTGGGTTTTTGCGACACAGGCTGTGTGTTTGTATCGCCAAACGTGCTGTTCGGTAATCCGTTGACGTCGTAAACACACCTCCTGATCGGAGAGCGCGGCCGTTATGTGCTGGCCAACGGAAGCGATGGACAAAAAGCCACGCGTGTGTATAATACTAACAGATGTGTTGTGAAGTGATAGTCCCGACCACATGGCTATTTTAATGCAACTCCCCCTTGAGACTCAGAGAGAAACAGTTGTGTGGCACATTACACAACGGATGATGGTGTAAACGCAACGTTGCCATGTTTGAAATGCTTTGAGACTATTTCTGCATCGTGTATCCATTGGCTGAGCTCCTCCCTCGTCTGCATTTACAACACAAAGTGTTTTTCTCTTGACAGATAAAAGCAGTAGGAGAAGAAACCACAGAAGAAGAAGAAGGAGGAGACACTGCAGGAAATGACACGGGGGTCGTGAAGACATGCAGAATGGAAGTTTTAAAAATCCAACCATAGATTACATTTGTGTAAAGGTATATTTTTAAAGCCACTACATATTTAAGACAATACTGTGAAATTAACGTGGAGTTAATGAAGTTATGAACGGATGAGCTGTCTATTATCACCACAGGTGCCATAAAAACACGACATTGGAAAATATCTACTTTTTACCCTCGTTTTGAATGAGTTGACTAGCTAATGTTATGTAAATGTTATGTTATGTAATACAGGCCGACAAACGGCCACGTTTGAGTTCCCTCATTTCTCAAAACTGCGGGTCATAACTTGGCACAAAAACAGTGATCTATTGTAACTCACAAACAAAGATCATATACATTGCGAATATAATTCTAGCCTCTATATATATTTTCCCAATATATTAGTTGTGTTATGACCGGTCTTGACTGACATTTGGAGTCTTGTCTGGCTCTAACCATTTCCAAGCCGTGTGGATTGGATTTGGAGACATAAGTCATGGATTGTGCGAACTGCCCAGCCTGATTAGGTGACCTCTCGCTGGAATTTATTGAAATTCTCTGCAGAGAATGTGTCTGACAAGATTGTTAGCCCCAAGCTGTTAGCCACGTGGTAACAGAGCATAGTCAGAGTCAGAGAAAATGTTGCTTTACGACGCTGGGTAAACAAGGTGACCTCTGCACACTGATGTTGTCTCTTTTTATGTCTGATATCGACAAAGGGCGTCAATGCAGTGTTTTCATAGCTTTGAAATACAGTGGATAATGCTTGAAAAGTATAGAGATAGTCATAAGCAAGAATTCCAAATGTACTCCAAAACAATGGGTTTATACCAAGAAAATTGCAAATTTTTTTTGTTTTGCACTCTTAAAAAGAGTAATTGATTCACATTTGTTTCCTATATTTTTTAATTAGCATTTATTTTATGACCAAAATGTTAGCCCATTCATCCCGCTCACGAACCATTATTACACATGCACATATACCAGTACATACAGTACAAACACGTCAAGCACTTTCTGGGTGTGCATACAACTTTACCCGCAGCCACTTATATGGAAAGTGGCAAGAGTTAATCTGAAATCAGACATGTGTGAAATATATCTAGTTTGATAGTTCTTATCTTGCATGGCGAAGATGCATAATAAAGTGTTGACACTGTAATACAATTTTGTTGCCTGTTATCTTGTTATCCCTCCATTTCAGCGTGACACACTTCCACTGGTCTGGCTTGGGCCGTGCACATTCCTTACCTGTCATACAAGCACTGTTGTGCTCCCAAGTCCCAACCTATTTGACATTATTTCCTCACTGGCATATCTGACATAGTGTAACGTAAGAGCAGCCATCCGGCGTAACACTCCTGCACAGTGTGAATATTCAAGATTTCACTCTCTCAGAGTTACGACAGTATATCTGCATGAATTACCATCAAACAGACACAAATCAAGTCCCCTTCCGTTCAAGTTCCATTCAAGAAAAAGAGGAATCTCTGAAACCCAAATTAAAAAGCAGAGAAGTTAAAAGAATGAATTACATTTATAATATTACTTCAGAACTAATGACATGCACACATCCCTTCATCACCGCCTCCGTCTCATGTCAGAGAGACGGCTACCAGGCCTACAGGATGTGTGCAGAATGTGTGATAGCTGCTGGCTATTTATTTTTGACTTGTTATTTCTCCCTAGGCTGTATGAAGAAGCCTCACCAAAAGAACACAGAGCCTGCTCAGTGAGTGCTGTGCAAAAAAAAACCCCACCCTGGTTTGATTAGAAGACGGTCCCCCAGGCGATTGTCTAGTCCTATATTTTCTCTGCTCTCTTAGAGGAGGAATGTCAGCGGCTGAAATTCCTGGATAACCGTTTGCCAAGCAGCTGCTGCGATTATGCTAAAGAATATATTGTAATCGATACCTATAATAAAAATAATTGCCCCACTGCAACCCAATCTAGGAGAAAAGGCATGTGATGTACATATTGCAATACATGTAATACATGTGCAATATATTGTATAGTTTACCCATGTATTGTGTGTGTTGTATGTATATGATATGTATGTGTGTATGTATGTATGTATGTATGTATGTATGTATGTATGTATGTATGTATGTATGTAAGAATAAAATAGAATAGAATAGAATAGAATAGAATAGAACTTTATTAATCCCGAAGGAAATTCTTGTGCCAGGTTGCATAGCAATACAGTACAATAAAACAATATGGAAATCAACAGAATAGTAAAAATAAACTAACAGATTTACACATTTACAGTCAAAATATACAAATATGTAGGCAAGACAAGATATTCTGACGGCGAAAACAATTTGGCATAATTGAAGTGTAATATTATTGGACATGACAATGTATGTATGTATGTATATATGTATGTATGTATGTATGCATGTATGTATGTGTGTATGTATATGTGTATGTATGTATGTATGTATGTATGTATATATGTGTATATGCATGTATATATGTATATATGCATGTATGTATGCATGTATGCATGTGTGTATGCGTGTATGTGTGTATGTGTGTATGTATGTGTGTATATATGTGTATATATATATATATATATAATGCACACATGAGGCATGCTGGGCCTGATCAAAGAGAAAGTGACATGTGGGAGTGGATGTGGAGGAAACTGTCAACCGCATTCACGGAGCAACGCATCGCAGTATGACTGGTCGGACTCAGAGCAAGATGTCAAAACCCAGCCAATCAGCTGCTTCAGCGGTGTCCTCTCACCCAATCAAACACGGGTGCGTTTTTTCCACGTCACCGTCTCGCACGAATCGCTGCGAGAGCCACAGATGAGGGTGGGGTGACTCAGGAGAAGAGCTCGTTTTTTTGTAACCTGAGGATAGGATACGAGTTAACTGGTGAGTCAAATTAACTATTGCGCGTTTTTGTGCAGAAAAGGGTCCCGCAAAAAGTAAATGTATGCCACCCGCGTATCGTTCAGTTGGTGTGTGTGTGTGTGTGTGTGTGTGTGTGTGTGTGTGGAGTCTGGTTCTGTCAAAGTATCTGTAGAGTGGCTACAGGAGAGTGGAGTGGATGCACGGTAATATCGCGATATTACCATGCATCCACTCTCCTGGGTCGGGTTCAAGCGCGTCTTGACGTGGTACTATTGCTATGTACTGTAGGCTGTACCGGGCGGGCCCTGCAAGTATCGAGCATTTGCATGGGCGCCTGCCTGCAACATTTGCATAACTGCCCAACAACTTGTGTGCTATTGATTCGACACAACACATATATTGCATCATCAGTTTGCATGCAATATGCAGGCTACTGTGTGTAGTAAATGGTGTTATGAATGGTTTATACAAAAAAAACAACAACAACTAGTGGTTCCCTGCAGGACTATGTCTATGTTGCCCTGTAGTTTAGGCGGTTGAAGCCCGATGACTACTTTGCATTGTGTCTGTGACCCATGGTCTAAGATGCACTTAACTTGCAGACGTGTGCATAATGTGGCCCACAGGGTGTGATTTGTAGGGTGTGAGCCCTTGACATGATCTCGTAGTGGAGTGCACGGTTTGCACCACACTGTCGCTCCTTGTTGGTGTCAACCGTTAGAGATGTGTATAGCCTGCTTTTGGTGAAATGTGAAAGCAGTAAGCTTATTACTAAGCAATTGCATTGGTAGTCTATGGGTTTGTGTTGACATGCCTGTTATTGAGCATCGTGGCTTTTAACATGCAACACGTGTTATGAGCATATAAGTAAGGTGTGCTTTATGGATCCTTATAATCACACATCTCCCTGGCATAATTCATCATTAGGCATCCTGAACAACAGCCTGAAGCAAAGGTCAAGCCATTAAGCTAAGCCATTTGATTGTACTGTATTGAATCTGCCCTATCTACTATTCAGGATCCACCTGGAATGAGAGCCCATAACGGTTTGGTCAGGGGCCCATTTGCTGCTGAATGTGTGGATGTCTCTCTGGTTCATTTCTCATATTTCACACACAGCCTTGTCGGTTGGTTGGGCCCTGAGTTTCAGTTCTGTCAACCTGTCAAAAGGTCACCTGACCTGCTGTTTTAGCACATATCCCATAATCGACATGTACATTGATTGATACTCATTGTGTGTTTGACGGAAGAAAAAGAAAAAGGAAGATGGGACTGCATTTGCCTTTCATCGTGGCATCAGAGCATTTGATTAAGAACCGACCACCAACCATCCACACCAACCTCATTTGCATGACAAAAGCCACAAACTACGGGAGCCCGGGTGATTATCTCATACACCACCCCCCCCACCCCCTCTCAAATGTCTGTATGTTTGAATGTAAAAAAAATCTCACTATTCTGTCATAAAAAAAAGAGCAGGCGGCCACCCCCTTGCTTGGTCACGTGGTCCGGGGCGCACAGTGACGTCAGCAGGCAGTAAGACTAAGCAGACAGACAGAGCAGCGAGAGAGAGAGAGAGAGACAGAGACACAGAGAGAGAGCGGAGAGAGAGAGAGAGAGAGAGGTGCGGCAGCTTTCTTAGGATTTCCATCGTCCCTCTTTTGGGCCATTTTTTAAAGAGACCCCAAATGCCCGGTCCCACCCAAGCACTTTCCCCGAATGGAGAGAATAACAACGACATCGCGCAGGACAACAACGGATCCAACGTCATTCCTTACAGAAAAAACACGGTGCGGGGAGAGCGCGCCTACAGGTAAAACGCGTGTAAAAACGCCGCATTTTGACGCGTGTTTGCCGCCGCCCGCTGCCCTCGATCACACGTCACGTCACGGGAGGACGGACGTTTGCTCATATAAAAAAAAAAAGCCGCTGTTTCATTTTGCGGGTTTTTTTTTTTGCGCGCGTATTGCTTCTTCTCATCGATGGCCCCCCCCCCCTCTCCTCCCCTCTCCCCTCCTCTCCCTCCCTCCCTGGGTTTGCGTGTTTGCGGGTTTTGCGTGTTTAGCGCCACCCGCAACCCGCAACCCGCAACCTGCAACCCGCAACCCGCGATCTCGTCAATTCGCGTGATGCGTTGTTACTATCTACTGTGTCTTGTCAGTGCAGCGATGGCGTTAAAATCCGCTAAAGGCCCGTCTTTTTTTTGCTCGGTGTTTCAGCAGCCGCGCCGTGCGTCTTACTCATAGACGACAGAGTTATCACAAACACACACGTGTCAGATGTCATGAAGACGGGTGGCACAGCCTCACTGGGATGCCATTTATTCATTAGCGTCTGTGGTGGGAGGCCGCTCGTTGTGTCGTCAAGACGTGCATTCGAGCCCGGATTTATACATCACGTCCCCACCTTCTTCTTTTATTTTTTGTATCGGCGATGGAAATGGAAATGAAATGCCAAGCGTCTCACCGATATGATTAGCCCGATGCTCGGCTATTAATATTAGATTATTATTATTATTATTATGATATGATGATGACTGCACGGCTAACAAAGCTAACAGTGCATCCGCTTTTGTTGACATAGAGACGGCTTCCTCCTCCTCCCTCCTTCCTCCTCCTCCTCCCGCTGCTCCTCCTGCTGCTGCTCCTGCTGGCTCTGTCAGGAGAGACTGCTCCCCTGCAGAGATGCAACAAGAGCTGCGTATGACTGAGAGACGGATGATTTTGTGACTTGATTTTGTGGGACACAACGAAACGTGACGATCTGTCCGGGCTCCAGTAAATGTGTGTGTGTGTGTGTGTGTGGGGGGGGGGGGGGGGGGCTAAGGAACATTTCATGCATTTTGCTCACCTCCCTCGATCCACCATCACCAGCTCAATTATGCACGAAATGAGGTCTGTTTTGACCTGACATTCAGACAAATGCATGTTTTGAATCGCTGCGCTGATTGTACATTCTGTATTCAACATTTTGCATATTATTTAGTCGTAACACGTCAAAGCATCAAAGTGTTTTGTGAATTGTCGAGCAGATGGCTTGGCTTAATGTGTAAAAGCTGCATTATAATGATTGCGGCACAGAAGCGTTACAGAAGTTGGACTCCCTTTGCGCTCTGACTCCAGTGAGAATAAGTGATGGGGCGTGTGTTGTGTCTCTTGGTCCATGTGTCACCGAAACAAAATCAATAGCCCAATTCCTAACCCCCTTCCTAAGCCCTTGTATTCCAATTGTCTGCCCTTTTGTTAAATACCCAGGCATTTCAGGCAAAAACACAACCACGTCTGTAACGTGATGATGGGATTAAAGTGCATTGGCTGCATTGCTTAATGTGATGACCTCAGAGGCATTGTCTTATGATTCCTTGATTAGAATGCATTCATTTGTCTTTTGCAGTTGGGGGATGGCGGTCAATGTATACTCTACCTCAATAACCCAGGAGACTATGAGCAGGCATGACATCACTGCCTGGGTTAATGACATTCTCAGCCTAAATTACACTAAAGTTGAGCAGCTGTCTTCAGGTAAGATCCCATGCAACTGGAGGGGGATAGTGTGTTTCTGTCTTTTTCTGGTCGCGTGCCAACTGTTTTCGCTAAGCTAAGCTGTGGACGGGTAACAGACATTGTAGCCCAAGTGTCACTAATTACTACCTACTTTACAAGTACCTGCCTTTGCTTGACCCAGTGATAAGGTTAAATCAATCTGGGCAAGGCGCTCACCTATTCTTGGTGGGGAACTGGGAGGGTGTCTATAAATAAAGCTTGCAATGGGGCATGTCCTCCTGCTGGGTCCAAGTAATCTAATCACAATCACTCCTGACTCTCGGCCGGCTCACACACTCTTAAAGTATGTCAATTCCAGTGGGCTTTTAAGAGGACATTACCGAGGCATGTCTGTCGATTGGCCTCACTTAGCCCATATTAAATACATAGACTGTTATAGTGTTGTTATAGCAAACACTCTTAGTTTATACAAACCTCTAGTAACGATCATGCTATTGGAGAGTGCTACTAATCTATATATAATAAACTAGGCTATAATGACTGCAGTTAATTCCCCATATTCCTCATCATATTCCCCCCCAGACTATTCATGATTTGATTCCCTATCCAGGAGCGGCCTACTGCCAGTTCATGGATTTGCTGTTTCCTGGCTGCATCAGTCTTAAGAAGGTCAAGTTCCAAGCTAAACTGGAGCACGAGTACATCCACAATTGGAAAGTGTTGCAGGCATCGTTTAAGAGGGTGAATGTGGACAAGGTGAGTGTGAGAGAATCCTAATGTCCTAATTGGTGCTATTTGGTGTGCATGGATTTCTATTCCTTCATGGTTTCGATGTTTGATCCTCTGTGTTTTGCCCTCCACTCAGATTATCCCCGTAGAGAAGCTGGTCAAAGGCAGGTTTCAAGACAATCTCGACTTCATCCAGTGGTTCAAGAAGTTCTTCGATGCCAACTACGATGGCAAAGACTATGACCCAGTCCAGGCCAGACAGGGTCAGGATGCCATCCCCCCACCTGACCCCGGAGAGCAGATCTTCAACTTGCCCAAGAAGTCCCTCCATGCAGCTAGCTCCCCCACGGCAGGTAAGCACAATTACCTGGAAAACCAAAGGCATTGATGCTATTGTGTTTGAGTCGCCTGATCAGGAAGGAATGGCATTTACCTCAACATAGCTGGTTGAACTTGTAACTAAGGTGCTTTGGTTGAAATAATGAATCTACATGATAACAATTGAACAGACTTTGATTATACTATAAATATTATTTATGAAATCTAGATAAGTCTTCATGTTGATACCTTTTTAGGCCATATTCACATCAGCATACTTGGCACTGACTGATTTGTAACGCTTGGCACCAAATTCAGTTCCATGAGATTTGCCATCTCCATTAGATTAGATTTCACTTTGATTGTTAAGTTAATTCGTCTTGATTTTTGACCTGACCTGTCTTATACTGTCTGTGTTGTGCACTGTCCTCTAAAAGAGCAGACAGTTTGTAACAGAGGGCCACGCCTCCGAACTTATGGCCTTAACCGCTCACAAGGTCGGCCTAACACAGTTCATTGTGTGATTTATTTTCCTATTATTCTAGCGTGTCATGTTATCCCACGGTATACAATTCAGCTCTGCCACAAAATGCGTAGATACATAAAATACTTGTGTCACCATGGTTTCTTTTGTGGGTTTCACAAAGAAGAGGTCCATGGCATAACTGTTAATGTGATAATCCTCCAAGCTAGGGTTAGGGTTAGTAAGCTTCCATTGGGTTACATTTTTGGTAAACAATAGTTTCTGCTATGGCCACAGTGTTAATGTTGAAGATCTCGTTAAACAATGGACTAGTCTCGGGGGCATATGTTTCATTTCTGTCTGCAGACTTGTTAACCGCCGCATTCTCTAGTGTGTCCCTGCCTCGTAATGGCTCGGCTGTAATCGTCAATCTGCCAAGCTGCACAACAGACGGCATGTGATATAACCGCTGTGGTGTCCTGCAGGAGCCTCCAGGGTAACTTCTACTACACCCAAGTCAACAACACCGTCATCCAGACCCTCGTCGGCCAAAAAGATCCCTGGACCGTCCACTCCAGCCAAGGGAGAGAAAGAGCTGGAGGTGCAGGTCACACTTCTTAATGAGCAGGTATGTTTAGGTAATCAGTTTGAAGTTATGTTATGTTAAGTTATGTTATGGATTAACTGTTACGGAGGTGAGGGGAAGATCGAAAAGATCAAGGACCTGTTACATTTTACTGTCATTCTGTGTGTTTTTTCCTCATCAGAATAAAACATCATAATTAGCACAATGAAAGCGCAAACAAGTAACATTAGTGCTCCTAACTTTCATAGTGTAGCCTCTATTAAGAGATTTATTTATTGTGGTTATAAAAACATAAATGTTCATACTAAAACTTTGCGCAGCCAAGCTGCTTTTCTCTTATTACATACTGAATCTATGGTTGTTAAAAGAAAGGTGCTTTTGCAGAAGGGAATGCTGTTAGGCCTTCATGTAAATGTACTTCACGAGATGTACTTCATGTAAAATGATGTTACTGGGCTTTGAAGAAGTGAAGAAACGGTGCTTTGTGTGTGATTTTATTTGGTTATCAATTTGTAAATGCATCATTTTCATATGAACCCAACCATCAACGAGTCAACAATACTTTTCCTGTAGTCATTCACTAAGTATAGACTAATGGAATTGAACAAGGCCAAGTCTTTTTGGCTGCACAGGGGATTGTTATCAATAGAGTACTTGCGTTGTTGAAGTGCTCTGCATATCCACGGTGGGGTGTAAACATTACAATTCATTGATCTGACAACATCACAGTCTAGTGGAAAATATAGACAAGCTGTGTGTGAGTTTTTTATTTAGTTATTTATTTAGCTCCCAGTATCTAAAACCTATGCCGTTCATTATCATTGTGAATTCTCGCAGATGAATACACTCAAGCTGGCGCTGGAAGGGGTGGAGAAGGAACGGGACTTCTACTTTAGCAAGCTGCGGGAGGTGGAGCTGCTGTGCCAGGAGCAAGGGGAGGAGAACGCCCCGTTTGTGGAGCGGCTGATGGAGGTCCTCTACTCCGCAGACGAGCAGGTCAGTCCGGGTTGATTCTGGTTGCTTTTTGTATCGATGGGAACAAGCTTAAGGGGAATGGGGGCCGTGTTGAGTTGAATGTGATGTGAGTGAATGGACAGGATCTCATCTACATGACATAATGGCCATTGCTGGAAATGCGAATCAGCACTCAGCAGGCACGCAAAGACAGTAGAAATATAATGTTGATACATTGCAATGTAAAATAACGATAGAGAATATATGATTAAACATGACCTAGTGTCAAACACAATTCATGCAACTACTGTGCCATCTGATGACACTCAACACCAACTGAGCAAACGATCAATTGTAAAGTGATTCAATCAGACACAGAGACCAGTAATCCATGTTTCACCAGAAATTACACGGTTGTTAAAAGTAATAATACAGCCTAAAACACTTTAACATTGATATGAAATGTCTATTGGTGATGCAAACCGCACCCCAAGTCCTATTTTTCCGATACGTGTAATATTGTACTTTTGTCAGGCTTCCCATGATCTGCTCCAGTGTGTTCTTTTCCTACATTACCCAGAATGCCTTTCACTACCCCTTCTCAACATCAGGAGGCAACATTCTGTAGAATCTACATTTAGAAATGTAATAAATGAATCAACAGTGTTATGATTATATGTACCGTATAACAGGCTTTATTATTAATTGTGAAAGCTAGCTAGATGCTAGCATTTGGCTGTGTGCTATGACACGATATGCCACGCGGACGATCAAATTTCGACCATTTCCGCGTGACAGCGGCCGCGGGATTATAGAGCTGGTGACTCGGTGGGAGAACTAGCCTGAGCACGCTAAAGTTAGTCACGGCTGAGCTCGCCCAGCTAACTTTAGCTTAGCCAGTGGTGCATTCTAGAACACTCAATGGCAGTTTTTCAGTGGTGGATTTCGATCGTGTACCACTTCGCTTTCAGTGAAGTCCCAAACCGAAAAAAACCGAATCAAGAGTTATACTTGGGTGAACATTTCGGTATATAGCCATCACTGAGGCTAGCAAGTCTATGCGCAAAGAACAAAAACGTATGAAATGCTTTGGCCATATCTGGGCTCCCCACTGCCAGAACAGACCAAATTGGCCGGGCTAAGGGTGACTACCGGGCCGTTTCCTCTTTGAACGAGGCCAGGTCACGGCAGCCATATGGAGATCATGGCCACGCCCCAAGCCCACAAAGTCAAAGTGTATTCTGGATTTATGAGGCTGCTGGCCCCTGCAAAAATGTGTGTTTCCTCTTACTAAAGCCCAGCCTTTCACACATGCAGTCTGTCCCGTAAATGTTCCGGAACATTTCCTGCATGGGGTCATCTGTGAAGGGGAACAGGGGTGGAAATCCCGGAAATTCCAAGCTCATTCTTGGAACAGAGTGAAATGAAATGCATAACATGGTCGGGAGAGGCACATGAAGGCTTACGTCAGTCTGATGTAAGATGCTCTCACATGGAGCGAGCGAACCAATCGCGAGACTCCACTGACGTCGTCGTACTTTAACCCATGATGCGATGCTTTTGGGTGATTCGATTACAATATCAATACAACTTTTGTAAAATAGGGGTGCATCGTACATCACCAATAGACGTTTTATAACGATGTCGACGTGTTTTATGTATTATTTCCTTAGTCAAAAAGTCAAGTCAAAAGTCAAAGTGATAATACACTAACACAATATAAATAATAAATAATAGTTAAAATATAAAATATAAATGTAAATGTTGACTCCAGAAGTATTGATTGAATATTGAGTATTCTAAATGTCCAAGTAAGTACAAGTGAGTAAGGGCAGATGAGCAGAAGGGGCAGTGAGGGCAGCAGTAGCAGAAATATGCAAAAGATAGTGAAACAGAAGCATGTATATCTTATACCTTAAGGTTAGGGTTTACTGTCCTTTACGTTCAACAGAACTCAACCAGCTATTTTGTCTTTTCAGGACGGAGCTGGGGAGGTGGTGGAGGGGGAGGGGGAGGAGGCGGAGCAGCAGGCCCACGAGGAGGTACCAGACGACCAGGAACAGGAACAGGATGAATACTGACTGTTGTCCTCCCTCACCGCCACTCCACACCCCCCTTCTTCTTTTCTATAGTGACGACCGTCAGAGGATTTTAAGTTTCTCTCAACGTGGTTTCTTTTTTTTGTTCTCTTGAAGACTGAGCAAATGAAGCAACCCCCCCACCACCACCACCACCACCACCCCACTCCAACCCCCCCCCTGAAAGAATCCGGCATCCGTTTGTTTTCAGTTGATGTTTTTTCTTAAGTCCTGGCAGTTGATATTCAGTGTTTTTTTGTGTGTGACTGTTGGTAAACAGCCCGTGGCCCTGTTTTGCCACTTTTACCTCCACGCGCGCAGACAAAGCTCAGACCATCACAGGAGTTTCCATGGACGGTGTGGCGTGGGCGTTGAAAGGTCGATTGGATTCCTAGATATGAAAAATGCTGAAGTCAGGACGGGGGCCGTCTACCCGTCTCAGTACAAGTGTTAATTTTGCAATCTTCTCTCCCTTCATTTTCTATTTTATTTTTTTCTGTGTCTTTTTTACATATCAACCACGTTAATCACACGAATGCAATAAGCAAAGCCCTGAAAGGGCTCGTAGTAGCGCTTATCTAACCTCCTTCCATGTGTTGCACTGACATTTGACCTAGGACTGGACAATCTGTCCCAAAACTTTCACCATATTTATTAAGCATTGAGCATTAGTATAAAACTATACGGTTTTACATTGAATCCTCATGAAGGGAGACAACACAGTCAATTAATTTTGAATTAAGTGTTGAGTTGAAAAACCAACGAGGACTGTGCGATGACTGTCTTCATAAATCACAATGTTTCAAATAATTGTGCGCTCAAAAAATATTTGTCACACCAATTGTGTGTGGATAATGTTGGTAATAATGGTTCGCTGTTTGACCGGTTAATTAGTAGGTCATAAACATAGGGGAGGAAAATGCATTTATTGTGGCCTAGTCTTCTCAAGATGAACGTTTTCTTTTGTTTTTTTATACTTTGCAGCGCATTGCCACTGATATCTGTTCCATGGATATAATATATATTATAAATGATTTTTCAGTCACACTACTTAGAAAAGATGTGTGTAAGTTCACTGAGTTATTTGACATGCTATATTCCAGTAATTACCTGTTCATAATGTTACATTTACGATTATTGATTTCAGCAGTGCACCATAATGCTTTAGTCAGATACTGTTGTGTAAATGAAAAGGAATGTAAACATGTACTGTCAATAAGTATGAATAGTAAGTGTTTTTTTAAATGTCCCACTCATTATGCATTCCCCGAACTGTGTTGCATGTTTGCATTTTATTTGTGAATAACTTGACCCGCTTTTTACATATTTAATAAAAAATGTTAAGTGAGCTTTTTGTATGTTTTAACTTGATGTTTGGAGCGTGTAGAGCGGCGTGCTGTAATAAAACCTCGAGAAAATAGAGCCTAAAGGGGTGTGTCCATGTCACGTCACTCCAAATCAGCTTCTTCATCTTCTTTATGCGAATGAATGCCTGGACCACATCAGGTAAATTACATATTATGTGCTCAAATATGTGCATTTGTCTCATAGACTGCATGCCACGACAGTCATACAACATATTGATTCTACTTTTAACCATAGACTGTAAAAAACTAACTTCAACTCCAACATTAATTCATCTCGAAAGACATTTTTTCAACACCCATTCAGTTTCTGAATGACTTGGGTGCGCTTGTTTCTATGTCTCGTACATGTGCCGCGGAAGAAACCATACACACACACACACACAGCGCACCACCCCCCTCCCCTCCCCCCCTCCGGCGCGCCTCGGCGGTGGAAAGAAGCGCACCCACGCCACGCCACGCACGGTAGCCCGCGTAACGTCTCCGTGGGGGCGGGCTTTCTGCTCCAACGTGCTGAGAGTTGCAAAAACACAACACGTATGCGACACATACAGTTAGAGAGAGAGAGAGAGCCATAAACTACGCGTCTAGTGCAGCACAACCCCGCTAAAGCCGACCCGACCCACGCCACGATGTGAACATGACTGTAGTATGTGAGACACGTGGGCAGTATGTCTTCTCTCAAGGTATGTAGCCTGCTAGCTAGCTCGGTGTCCTCCGCGTTCTGTTTATAAAGTGCAATTCAAACGTCCTGTACGCCGGGTTGCGTAACAGGACGTGTTGTTGTTGTTTTGGGGAGCTGGGGGGTAGACGAGTTATCGCACACGTACTTGTGTGTCTGAAGTGTCTGAACTCTTGTTGTGACTCCAGCGCAGACAGCACGCCAAGGCCACCGGGGGTGTGTTCTTCCCGGGTGACGTCACAAGGAGCGTGAGACAGGTGGCGGGATCGTCCCTGACCACCTCCGCTCCGCCAAGTCATGGGAGAGGTGTGGGGAAAGTTTCCTCGGCGTCCCCAAAGTCAAGGTAACTGTGATGGGGACTGATCGACGTACACGACTGCAAATCCTCCCCAATTAACTCACAAGTTTTGACACACAACAACACAATTGTCTTTACAAATAGAATCTCAATTCATCTGGAAGGACATTGTCTGCTGTCAGAAAGTTGGACCCTGCCACCTTTTCAGGTAACCTTTGGTAAAAGTCATAATAACCCAGGAATGTCGCATCGCATAGTATAGCAGGCTATGTTGTTTGAATGAACGTTGGACATGTTGGACACAAATTCCCGCTGAAACCCATCGTGGATGTCAGCAACATCTCATAATGAATGACCCACTGATCTCTCCATCTCTGTGTCCGTTGTTCCTTAGTGGCTGACAGCCCCGGGCGTCATGATGATGATCCCGTGTTGAACATCACGTGGACCTCCAGCGAGAGTGAGCAGTCGGATAATGAAAGCAGAGCCAAGCGGAATCTGGCTAAAGCCGCGGCTCCCCGACGACAAGAGAGGCCGAGAAAAGTACAGAGACCTACAGCTAGAGCGCTTCCTTCTGATGATGGTACAGAAGCCCAAAATAGCCAAAAATTTGTATACCTAGTAGCCAGGTTGAAAGTAGGGACAGAGAAAAAGGTACTGCATTATTCAGTGAATTATTACATAATAGGTTAACATAGTGTCAGGTTAGCCGGGAGCAACTAAGAGGCCGCTCACAACCTCCGTGGAGAGCATTATTCATGAAAATATCTTATCTGCTTGTATTTAATTGAGTTAATAGCGCCCTGTCAATGTACGTCCTGTGAAAGTGCTTGTTTTTACTCAGATTGTTATTATAAGTCAGACAACATTACTGAAAGGATCCCTCCAGAGAAACACAACTTTTCTTTACCGTTCACTTGATCCGGTCTGTATTGATATTGTGTGTAATCAAGTCTTGCTCAAGGAGAAATCTCGCTCTGAAATCTCACAATTGTCTAATCCACATGGTCGAAATCAGCTCAATATTCAATCATGACTTTGAATCTGACTGCAATCTTTTAGATAGCACTAAGCTACGCAGAAGAAGCCACTGCTATACTGCAGTGTAAAAGTGTTCTGTCTTCTTCCACATTAAATTGACTTTCCAGGTCTCCCCAGCTGGGTGGATGATGTTGAATAAACCTGTTTATTGCAGAGTTTGTAGAATGTTTGGTTGATGGAGCAGGTGGTGAATGCTAGTGTGTGTAGTGATGGCTGGTTTAACCTGTGGGCATAATTTGATTAGTCAATACTGTGGCGTAGAAAAGCACAGGTGTGCACTTAGCCCCAGAATAGTCAGCTTGACATGGGCCGGGTGAGGCTGCTTAAACCAGCCACCAATCACACACATAATTTCACTCTGAATTTCACTCCTTATTTCATTCCAATGAGACATTGGTTCATCATGTAAGCACTTTATAAAGTTCTAAAAGTGTAAGATAGAAATAAAATGTAAGGAATAAACCACAATGGGAAAATAATGTAGTTCGGCTCACATTATTCTTTCAATAACGAGAGCCCAGAGTGGTTTATTTGGCTTATACCACAGTTATCACTGATTATTAGATATGAGTTACTTTTATGCATTGTTATTTTTTATGGCTTTCATCAGCTGAAATTAAAATAATAACTTTGAGCAGCGTCTTAGCATCTTTGCGTTGTCAAGGAAACATCTGGTTGATAGTTGTTGTAGCGCATTGTTTTGAAAGTGTTAGACGGTAGATGTGTCCCGTTATTGAAGAATGATGCACACCCTTGGAACGTTATTGACCAATCAGGATCCATTATTTCACTGCGCTGTGGTATAATGTAGAGTCACAGTGGAGCATTCCCTTCTCTGATTGATGCAATTTATTTTCTCGGTCCATTTACTTCTCATTAATTGCCATTCACTTACTCTGGCAAGCAAAATAAATGGTAATTGTCAGATAATGTTGAGTCTCTTGAGGCTGCAGCTGACCATTATTTTCATTGTCTATTATTGTCTAGTCTATTGATCCTTTGTTTAAATGTCTTAATCGATAAAATGCCACAAGGTAGGTACCAGAGCCCGGAGTGATATCTTAAACTAACGACCAAAAACCCCTAATTTTCTAGTACCCACCAGCTCCAGTCACTATGACACGGACCTGTTGGACATTGCCTGGACGTCGTCCAGTGAAAGTGAGCAGTTGGACAACGATCATGACCCATCTCTGGCTAAATCGGGGTCTCCACGACAACAAGAGCGGCGTAGAAAAACACCTAAACCAACAACCACCGTGGAAGCACCTGCTGATGAAGGTACCTATGGGTCCGAATTGACCGTTGATGAAGATTTCATTCACTGCTGTTTACTGACGATGGCTTCAGTTGTCTTGAGTTTCTATCTGTTTTTAGTCTTTGTCTTCTGTGTACATATTGATAGCCACTTCTTTGTTGCTTTCAGAGGATCTTTCGATCATTGATTCGGACAGCGATCTGAACTGCTCCGTTGGTGTTGCTGAGTCGGAACACGACAGTGTGGGTCATATATCCGAATGCGAGTCTCAACCGCATGCCGTGGATGAACCCTCAAAAGACCCCAAATCACAAATGGTGAGTAAATGATTGTAGTCCATGTGCAGGAACTCCCACCACATGCCACCGAAATGGCTCTGCTGCAGCGGCTCCTCTGACGACCAGGACAAGGGTAGATTGTTGTTAGACCGGTTTATTGCAGAGTTTAAACGTTTTGCAGGTGGAAAATGCATGTCAGCGCTGCTTGAGTGTGTGTGTGGCGATGACCGGTTTATCTGGTGTGCAGCCTCACCTAACCCCAGATTCTAATCAGCTTGACTCTGGGCCAGGTGTGGCTGCTTTAACCAGCCACCGACCACACACACTTCACAGTAGTATTATGCAGTTATTTAGGTTTATACGTCTGTTGTCTCACAAATCCGACTTTAGATCAATAATCAGACCTAAAGTCTGATGGCAGACAAGCTCAAATCCGG
>PIJE02001291.1:46792-86792 GCA_002895965.2 Coryphaenoides rupestris | reverse complement strand
GGAGGAGGCTGCAGAGGTAAGCCGGTTCATTATTTAATTTTATTTACTATTAAATGGTAAATGTTAAATGGATTGCATTTATATAGCGCTTTTATCCATAGTGCTTTACAGTATTGCCTGACTTTCACCCATTCTATATGCTACCTCTGGGCAATATCATCCGGAAATATGGTCTCGGTTTCCACTTCTACGCCGATGATTCTCAGCTGTATGTCTCCACCAGAAGTGACACCATCAACTCCGCCACTACCCTTCTCACAAGCTGCCTGACTGACATCAAGGCCTGGATGCAGCAGAATTTTCTCCAGTTGAACTCTGGGAAAACAGAGGTCATACTGGTTGGTACCCAGGCCACCATCGAGAAATGCAAACATTTCAGCCTCACCATGGATGGTGTCACAGCCGTCCCCTCCAGTCAGGTCCGCAACCTTGGGCTGATTCTGGACATCCAACTCTCCCTCGATGCCCACTTAAAGAACATCACCAAGGTTTCATTTTTCCATCTCAGGAACCTGGCAAAGATCCGACCTCTGCTCTCCCAAACAACTGCTGAACGCCTCATTCATGCCTTTGTTTCATCCCGCCTGGACTATTGCAATGCCCTCCTGGTGGGGGCATCTGCAAAATGCATAAACCGGCTGCAGTATGTCCAAAATTGTGCTGCCCGTGTTCTCACCCACACCTCCCGCCGTGAGCACATCACTCCAGTGTTATTCAGCCTACACTGGCTCCCTGTCAGCTCACGCATTGACTTTAAAGTTCTAACCCACACCTACCAAGCCATCCATGCCACTGGCCCATCCTACCTCTCTGACCTTATCGAACTGTCCTGCCCAACACGTACACTCCGCTCCTCCAGCTCCATCTCTCTGCAGCAGCCACGCTGCAGACTTAAAACCATGGGAGCCAGGGCATTCAGTTGTGCTGCTCCACGACTGTGGAACTCACTCCCAGACCCCATCAAAGAGGCAGAGTCACTCAAATCTTTCAAAGCTCTCCTCAAAACACACCTCTTTAGACGGGCATTTAAGGACCTGTGTTAAAATTTTTATAGTTTTTTTGTTTGTTTTGTTTGTTTGTTCGCTTTTATCTGATCCTCCCATGTACAGCGCTTTGGGTTCGAGAAATGCGCTCAATAAATTTGAATTATTATTATTATTCATACACCGACGGCGGTGTCAACCATGCAAGGTAACAACCAACACGTCAGGAGCAGTTAGGGTTAGGTGGTGTCTTGCTCAGGGACATCTCCACACTTAGCTAGGCAGAGCCCGGGGATTGAACCAGCAACCTTCCTTCTGCCAGACTTGCTTTTACCTCCTGAGCTACTGCCAGCCATTATTTATCAACAATTATTTTATTTTTTATAATTGTTTCGATTGTAATTCATGATTATTTAGGTTGTTTTCTTCGTTTTGTCTTTGTTTTTTGTTGGTTTGTTTTGCCTTACTTCCTACGTCATCATTTCAAGGTGACAGACACAGACAAACACGCGTGCGGACGGAATGAAACACACTCATCGTCGTGGATGTTTCCACCAATTGGCTGCGGATGAAAGGGACACCTGGGCATGGCATCGCGGGTGCGAAATGTCACCGCTAGGCGTGCAAGATGTCTATCTGGCATCAATGGAAGAAGGCACAACTGCCTTTTTTTTTTTGCTGGAAAGCAGTGGTCTCTGTGGTGTACACAGTTCCCCTTGAGTGCCTCGCCGATAGTTACACAACTGTGTGTGTGTGTGTGTGTGTGTGTGTGTGTGTGTGTGCGTGCGTGCGTGCGTGCGTGCGTGCGTGTGTGTCATCCTCACAGTGGGGGTTTTGCAGAGAGGCTGAATCGGCTGCAGCGCAGACAGAGGTCGTCCTTCAGCTTCTGGAGACACCTGTCCATCTCTGAGGACTCTGCAGCATCAGGTAAACGCATATGGAGCACACACGCACACACACACACGCACACACACTGCTCATCCCAAGTGCACAGGTGCAGCTCGCCGTTCAGATGTCATGAATGAGCTGTCTGGGTTTGCTCAGGGCCCATCGGCAGCGGCGGCGTGTGGGTGGGTGGCAGGAAACCGCTTGCTTTGGTCGCATTGTTTTTGTTTTCTCGTCTCCTTTCCGCGGTGAGGTCGTCACGACGAGCCGCAGACGCAGCGGTGGTCTCAAGGTGACGGTTGAGCGTGGAAAATAGGAAGTAAGGCGACGCCCACCGCCCCGCCCCGCTGTGGCCCACTTGAATCTGCGAGCGATCCAGGAATGCGGTCGTTCGTTCGTAAAACTTCAAGCCTGCTACGAAAGTTGAGAGAGTTGTTTGTCTTGCGTTTTCGTTCCCAGTCCGTCGTCTGCTCAAACGTGACCATTGTCTGCTTCTGTCTCCTGCCAATAGGGGAGAACTGGATTCAAATCCTGAGTGTAGCTTTGACCCCATTTAACTTTGCACCAATAAAAGCGTAACCTGCTGGAAAGCAATGCAATGTTCTTTGACAAGCTAAAGTGGGTGTAATGGCCTTATTATCAAATTGTTCTTTTCAGTCTGCAAATATGATTTATGACCATTTGGCACATGATGAACCAAAACACACACACAGACTCGGCAAGATAGAAGAGCCGCATGTTAGCTCTGTTACTGTGCAAAGGTTGTTGTGTGTGTGTGTGTGTGCGTGCGTGTGTGTGTGTGTGTGTGTGTGTGTGTTATTGTTATATTACATAACCGTATACGCTCCAAGTGTAATCAAATCATTATGTATAGCAGAAGGATCTTTGAAACGCATTGACCGGGGCCTGTAGCCTGAGTCTACATGCCTCAGTTGTTCTCTTGCCTGGTGGATTTCGGGGTGGTGGGGTGGGGGTGGGGTGGGTGGGGAGGAGGCGGGGGGGGGGTGCAGCTTAACGGAGATGAAACGGTTGCATGCGTGTTGAGACAATTCCCTGCAGATCCCACACTCTCCTCGTATCAAAATTCCCCCTCTGGGTCGCTTCCCGTGAACGTGACCTTACGCAAGACAGTGCTGCATTGTCTCAGCTCCGTTTGGCTTTTTATATATCAACGCTCGCAGTGATTCACCTCAATCAGTGCGAAGCAACCAATGTTTTTGCATGCGGCCAAGTTTGCGCTCTTATCTCGACTTGATTTATAGCTTGGCGCACAACGACACACACGATTTGTTCTCCCGAAACGACGTGTCTCTGCCTTGTGTTTAGAGACCAAAGGTAATTAAACAAAAAATCTAAGCCCTGGCACATTAGCACACACTGGAATGTACTGCAATGTTCCCCAATGCTGCTCAAACTTCTTTTTCTCACGTTGCTTTTTCAATGTACAAATGCAGGGAATCATTCGGCCTGTGCATGTATGAACTTACTTAGTCACACGTACATTGTTTTTCTGCGTTCACTTCAGACTCATGAAGACACCGTGCATGACCCACACTCCATTGCTTTGCTACGGGGAAAGAGCTGCTGCAATTTCAGCTCACAGCACGCTGCAAAGTTGCAATTATGTTCACGTTTTGTCCAGATTTGCAGTTACAGTCCAAAAAGACAACGTTTTAGGCTGTGGCTGATTTTGTGCGCGTTTTAAATGTAAATAAAAAGTAAACTTTTTTAATATAGTTTTTTGCTTTGAATTTCTATTCTATTTCTATTTCTATTTTTTATTCTTTTATAACTGCTGTCGGCTGTCGGGCGTTTTGCACATAAGATTTTCACTTACTGCTTATACTTGAAGAGAGCGAGAGAGAGAGAGAGAGCACAACGCCTGATCTAGAGTCACGCACGGTGTCTTAACGTGTTAATATCACACGTTTTTTATATTTATCATCAAAAGTGCCATCCGTTTGTTGCTTGGAGTGTGTTTCAGAAATGCTGGCCAAGAATCTTATTCCAGTCAAATATACTCCCTTTTCAACTCCTAAGGGAGTGGAGAAGTGAAGGCTCGACAGAGAATGTTTGATGGTCTAAAGTCCAACGGTGGTTTATAGTGCCAATCTTAAATCGCTGACCGTACTGATCTTGTACTGGTGTACTACATGTACTGGTTCTGCAGCACATGTCAGGGGTGGGGTGGGGCTTGTCTCCATTGTCACCCTTGAGTGAGCAAGATGCCTAACCCCCTACCTGCTCCATCATTAAATGCACTGTAGGTTACAGTCGGAGTCGATTTTAGTAAAGATTGCACTCAACACCCTACCTTTGTTCATCCCTCACTCACGCACGCATCCGTCCATCCATCCATCCATCCAGCGGTCCGGCCTGGTGTGCTGCCGCTGGAGGTCCTGGAGGTGCAGGAGGAGTGCGGCATGCAGCTGGCCCACTGCCGGCACCGCCGTCCCCCCGGGGGGCCCACTGGTCCTCCCCCCCTCGCCGCTCGCCTCCTGGTGCTCTTCAGCAGGGAGACGGCCGCCCAGCTGATGCCCGCGCCCAAGGACGTTATTCACGTGCATCCACCGTGGTGAGTGGGACTCGCCACATGGGTAATTCACACACCACGCCCTGTCTACCAGTGATGATGTGACGCGTGTGGGGGAATATTATTCGTTAGGAATTCCAGTTAGTGATGATTGTGATAATGAGTAATGATTAGTGAGTAAGATGGACAGGTGTTTTGATTTGATTTGTTGTTGTTTTTTTAGAAGTCAATTAGCTTATCTTAATGGTTGCAGTCATAGTCCTGTCAGACAATATTTTTGTTTTAAGACTAATAACTTACTCAGTTAAACAATTAAGACTAATAGAGATGGGAATATTCAGTCCGTATTCTCGGCACAAAGTCAAGCATGTTCTCAGTGGGTGTTGGACTCCGCCAAGGTTGCCCCTTGTCACCGGTTCTGTTCGTGATCTTCATGGACAGAATCTCAAGGCGCAGCCGAGGTGAGGAGAGTGTCCGGTTTGGGGACCTCAGAATTGCATCTCTGCTCTTTGCAGATGATGTGGTTCTGTTGGCTACATCAGACCGTGACCTCCAGCATGCACTGGGGCGGTTTGCAGCCGAGTGTGAAGCAGTCGGGATGAGAGTCAGCACCTCAAAGTCTGAGGCCATGGTTCTCTGCCGGAAAACGGTGGAGTGTTCCCTCCGGGTTGGGAGTGAGTTGCTGCCTCAAGCGAAGGAGTTCAAGTATCTCGGGGTCTTGTTCACGAGTGAGGGCAAAATGGAGCGGGAGATGGACAGACTGGTGCAGCGTCTGCAGTGATGCGGGCGCTGTACCGGTCCGTTGTGGTGAAGAGGGAGCTGAGCCGGAAGGCGAAGCTTTCGATTTACTGGTCCATCTACGTTCCAACCCTCACCTATGGTCACGAGCTTTGGGTAGTGACCGAAAGAAATGAGATCGCGGATACAAGCGGCCGAAATTGAGTTTCCTCCGCAGGGTGGCTGGGCTCAGCCTTAGAGATAGGGTGAGGAGCTCAGACATCCGGAGGGAGCTCGGAGTAGAGCCGCTGCTCCTCCGCATCGAAAGGAGTCAGCTGAGGTGGTTCGGGCATCTGATTAGGATGCCCCCCGGGTGCCTCCCTTTGGAGGTTTTCCGGGCACGTCCAACTGGGAGGAGACCCCGGGGCAGACCCAGAACCCGCTGGAGAGATTATATATCTCGTCTGGCCTGGGAACACCTCGGGATCCCCCAGGAGGAACTAGAGAGTGTGGCTGGGGAGAAGGAAGCCTGGGGGGCCCTGCTTAGCTGGCTGCCACCGCGACCCGACCCCGGATAAGCGGATGATAATGGATGGATGGAGATGGGAATCAATCCAATATACACAACAAAATAGAGGGGATTCTTATTTAAATTAAAATCATATTAGAGCTAAGTGTGTTGAATTACCTCCGGGGTGGGGTGGGGGGGGGGGTGGCGGGGTCTATTGAGGGATTGCAAGCTTGTGTGACACCCAGGTCCGTGCTCACATCTGCCAAATGTGTGCCGTACTCTTGGGCCAAAACATTTGAACTGCATGAAGTGCACACCGTCAAAAGGAAAGACGCAGTAGCTAACCATGTGAATGGATGATCAAAGCATGTCAATGTTACTAATAGCTTGCAAACATAAGGGTAAAGATCTAGAAATGTAATGGGAGCCACCAGCGAAGCCTCAGGGAACCTCCTGATGCATTCTGGTTCGTCAACATAGTGCCGAGTTCGAGAGAATAAATAACTCAGGCGATAAATATCGTGCAACGAGGCCCCGCTGTCAAGCAGCACACCAGAAAAACCTCTTTTAAAAAGATGGCGGCTAGCAACAGTAGCAACCGCAGAGGTCGCGGTGACGGCGAGACACGGCTCACGGAATCCACCGCAAATAACGCGGAACTTCAGCGTGTCATTTTCTTCTTCTTCTTCGTCATCAAACCCCGTTTACTGGGTTCCATGGACGCTTGGCCGCTAACGGCAGCATTAAGACCCAGATGTGCAGAATGGGGAGTTTTCTATACATCGAGGCGGATAGGGATAGGGAGGAGGAGGAGGAGGAGGGGGAGAGGGAGGGGAGGGGAGAAGCACTGGGTGGGGGGGGGTTATACATCACGGGCCGCCAGTGGTTTGACTCCAGCTGTTGGGAGTTTGCGGTCCCGCGTGCGCAGGAATATCCAAGCTGGCGGAAGCGCAGGGGCCTCCTCGGCGCTCCGACGTCACCGCGCAGCTCCAGGGAACGCTGCGCATTCCTCTTCCTGGCAGCAGTTAGGTCATTTCCAGCAAGCTGAGGGGGGGCGGCGGGGGGGAGAAACACTGGGATTATTTTCTGGTGCATTTGGGGAACGGAGCGGAGGGAGCCAGCGGACGGGATTGAAAACACATGGTGTTTTTAAGCGTGTCATTCGCTTTTTTGTGTGTTCAAACTGACTTTTCCTTTTTCTCTCTCTCTCTTCTCTCTCTCTCTCGTTCTCTATCTCTCTCGCTCACTCTCTGCACGATTGTAGTTTTTTGTGTGTGTGCTTAATCGCAAGCTGGTGTGGAAGGAGAGGAGCCCACATAGTGTTTCAAAGCACGTTGCCATTGTTGCTGGAAATCACTTTGGACTGTTTGGGGGGTGCTGGGTGGGGGCGTGCTTTGAATTAGCTCCACGCACTTTAAATGTAGGCCATATCTTTTCTTGAATAGTGCCGTTTATGTACAAGGGTGAACAAGAAAGAAATGAGGGAGAGAGGGGGCGGGGGGTGGGCGGGGTGGGTGGGGGGGTGAGAGAGGGAGCCTCATGATTTATGAGGTTTCTCTTTATGGTCTTTCATATATCAAAACATCCGCACGGTTCGAGTCTTGGGGTGGAAAAACACGGAATCTAGTGCAATCGGCGTCTGGTAAAATTCCTCTTATCGGCTTCCTGTGTGACGTGAGCAACCGCTGCCTCCTCCACACTCCTGCAGCCTACAGTGGGCCGGCTCCTCCCCCTCTGCCAACCCCCCTCGTCCCACACATCTCCCACACACCTTGTGTGTGTGTGTGTGTGTGTGTGTGTGTGAGCGTGAGTGGGGAAGAGGTGGGGGCGGAAATACCTGCGGGCCTTACTCACTGCCGGGTCTGTGACGCAGGCAGCCAGAGCCACTCCTTAGCGCTGTCTGTCACGATGATGATGATGCTGCTGCTGCTGCTGCTGCTGCCCACTCACCTGTACACAATGGCCGCCACACACTTCCTGCTAAAGTGTGTTCTTTTCTTTTTCACCTGAAGGGCACGTTTCACTCCGCCCCGCCCCCCCCCCCCCCCCCCAAACCGAGGTGACTAACCGTACGTCACACTTCCGGTGCTGTAAACACTTGCGAGGATGACGGGCATGTTGTTGTTTGAAGTGCAGGCTTTAAGCTTGCCGTCTTACGTTTCATGTTCATTAGTGTGGTGATAGGTGAGCGATGATTAATGAGTAAGACGTTGACAGGTGTTTCTTTTGTATTTGTTTTATTTATTTATTTTATTGTATTCTTCTGAGGTCAATTTGCTTATCTCATTGGTGTCGTGGTGGTAGTTTCATCGAGTGTAGGCTAATATGAAATCATTCATAAATTTCGCACAATATGCACTACAAAAGGTGGGGGGGGATTTTTAGTTGTATATTTGTATTTTACTTTTATTTTGTTTACATAGGCAAGGGTGTGTGTGTGTGTGTGTGTGTGTGTGTGTGTGTGTGTGTGTGTGTGTGTGTGTGTGTGTGTGTGTGTGTGTGTGTGTGTGTGTGTGTGTGTGTGCGTAATGACTCCCCGACCGCAAGTCTTTAGGACGAGCAGGGACATGCATGGCCGGGGAGTGGGGTGGCGGGGGGGGGGGGGGGCACTGGAGCCACCAAGACTGGGCCCGGCAGTCGGTGAAAAAAAGTTATTTCTTCCTCATAAAGGGGGCGATAAACGCTTTATACCTGGGTTTTGTTTTCCAACGGCGGTGGAAAGTGCCTGAGAGAGAGAGAGAGCGAGAGAGAGAGAGAAAGCCTGTTGAAACCAACGCTTCTTGGCAGAGCCGTTGTTTTGTGTTGTTGGTAAAATTCGCCGCCTGTGGTTTTCATATCATCACAATGGACATGGAGCGTTTGGCAGTGTTCACCTGAAAGTGTTTTCTTCTGTTTTACTTTTCATTAAGCATAAATACATATACATTCCTGGCTGTGCTGTCAAATTGTCTCAAAGTAAATATTGGGTTTTGATGAATTATGACAACATGCGTGATTGCTGATGGTGCAGGTTAACCTGAGTCTGAAGATATCTGCAACTTCTCGCTCCGTTCTTGGACAACAAAAAAGTAAACCTGTGTGCCTGGTGGTTGGTTGTTGTGTTTGACATTCGAGTGGTATTTAACTAACCACCCCCCCCCCCAACCACTCTTCTTTTTTTTGTTTTCTTTGTGCAACAACCATTTCCATCCAATCTCAATTTGGCACATACTGCAGCAATCTCAGTGAAATCACAGCCCACGCATACTTTAGATCTGAGCAGAAAGTATGGTTTCACGCCGTGATCCGCGTTATCTCATCGATACCCAGCGAAATTAAATTCCAGAAGTGTATGAATGATGGTCTGCGTCATTCCACCACATGCGCTGCATTTGAAGGAGCAAAAATAATAATTATAATAATAATCGTTCATCTCTGTCCTTCATCGCAGGCAAAGTCTGGACGTGGACGATGAGAACACGACCGTGATCCTGAACACGCACTTCAGTCAGAAAGTCTGCTCTGACGCAAAAACGACCAACGCACCGACCCCCGGGGCCCCGCTCCCGGGCCCCCTCCCGCCGGCCAAGTGTGCGCCATGCGCTTTGACCAAAACATTTGGACTGCACCAAGTGGACACCGTTAAAAGGCAGGCCAGACAGGTGAAGAACGCATTATCAAAGCATAATTATGTGTCTTCATTACCTTGCTAACGTTGAGGTTAAAGATCTGGAGTTTAAGGATCTAAGGACGTGTGGTGATGTGTTCTGAAGCCTGCGCATTGCAGTGCCTCGAAGCGCTTTCCTCAAAGCGGTCTCCTCGGAGACGCGAGATACAGTCGAGAATAACGACATACGCAATCGACTCAAAAACAACACTTTAACGGTCGCGCTTGTTTGAGTCGGTGGCCTCAATTCAAGAACAACGCCTGCAAAGCCAACATGAGAATATATATTTCAACGTATTGTGTTGTATTGGCTGTAACCTGACAACCCCTCTCTCTCTCTCTCTCTCTCTCTCTCCCCCACCCCCACAGGCTGTCATTAGCGAGGGTTTTGCTGGGGGTCCTGGGGATCCAAGCTGGACTCTCCGGCACTCCCTCCTAGAGGTCATCGAAGGTCTGGGGCAGGCGGGCTCGGTGGGGCCTGACGTCAGGGTGGTGGTCCAGAGGGTGTACTCCACCTATGTGCCTGACCGGCCGGCCGGGTCAACGGCCAAGCCAGAGCGCCCCTGGCCACGCCTCCGCCCACGAGGGGCAGAAGCAGGTATTTTGCGTGGCCTGACATGAGTTGGGCCTTACTGTACGTCAGCTGTCAGCTGCTTGCATGACATACAGGGGGAGCATGGCGAGAGTGGTTGATCTCTATGTAACACACTATACACGCCACTCTGTTCCACATTGTACATTGTTCTCTCTCTCTCTCTCCTCTCTCCCTCTCTCTCTCTCCTCTTTAAAACCATTTCTGGTGGTTTTCTTCAGGGTCTCTCGCTTTGCATACCTCTCCTCGATTGGCACGGCGGTCCTCAATAGTCGTGCTATTGTTCGCTGTGCAGGAGCCCCCCCACCAAGTGCTCACGCTGTCTCCAGCCATATGGCTCTGCTTGACAAAGGACACAAACATTTCTAATTGAATCCAGTGCCCCCCCCCCCCCAACGTCCCTCTCCTCTCCTTCTACAGGAGGGAGGAGAGATGCAGGCCAGCAGCTCTGTGAGGACAGATTTGCCTCACAAAGCCCATGCATGGCAGGACTGTGCCAGAGCTTGAATGTACCCCCCACCACTCCCCCTGCTACCCGTTACTTGTCAACTGGGGGGGGGGGGGGTATCTTTTGCCAAAACCAAACAAAACCTGGACCGTTTCTGACAGAACTCTGATCCTAGCTCTGTTCAAGTCCAAGGCGATGCAGCATTGCAGTCCAGCCAAGCCCCACGTCGATTTACCGACATGAATAAGACTGCTTTTGAATTGGTAATCTAGAGAGACTAGAGTGTTGAGCATGCATCATTGCTTACTGGATAGAGATTCACCTCCTGTTTTAAGTATTTTTTTCAATAAATTAAACCTAAAACAACATGTTTTTAAACCACCGCATTGTCGCTGCAGCTCCTTGAATCCCGTTACTGGACTTCAAGTGTTGGATGGCGCAAAACGTCCTTCAGTTGAATGAAAACAAGACTGAAGTTGTACTATTCGGCTCCCCTGACTCCATCAAATTGACCGCCAGCAGTCTAGGCAATCTGTCTACTCTGGTTAAGTCCCATGTCACAAACCTTGGCGTGATATTCGATTCCGCCTTTAAGTTTGACAAACATGTCAATGCAGTAGTAAAAGCCGGCTTCTTCCAACTTTGCACGATTGCCAAAATCAAGTCTTTCCTGTCTTCCAAAGATCTTGAGAAGGTCATCCACGCCTTCATATCCTCTTGGCTAGACTATTGTAATGCCCTGTACACTGGTATTAGTCACTCGTCCCTGTCCCGCCTGCAACTGGTCCAGAACGCCGCTGCCAGGCTCCTGACGGGTACCCGGAAAAGGGACCATATTAGCCCTATTCTGGCCTCTCTCCACTGGCTTCCAGTACGGTTCAGGATTGAATTCAAGATTCTCCTGTTTGTTTTTAAAGCCCTGAATGGACAGGCCCCCCTCTTACATCACAGACCTCTTGACCCCTTATTCCACCTCCAGGCCCCTCAGGTCGTCTAACTTAGGGCTCCCTGGCTGTCCCGCAACCTAAACTGAAATCCAGGGGTGACCGCGCCTTTTCTGTTGCAGCCCCTAGACTATGGAACAGCATCCCCCTCTCTATCCAATCTGCCCCCTCCATTGAATCTTTCAAGTCCAGGCTCAAAACGTACCTCTATTCCTTAGCGTTTGGATCCTCCAAATGTGACTGGTGATTTTTATTGTTGCGCTGTGTGTATTGATGCTTATGTGGGTGTTTTATTTATTCTATGTTTTATTATGATTGCCTGCTCTGGTTGTACAGCACTTTGGTCAACGTGAGTTGTTTTAAATGTGCTTTATAAATACATTTTACTTACTGCACACTTACTTACTCACTTACTCTTACGGTAACAATTCGACAGGAAGAGACACTGGCTGCACCGAGCACCACTGAATTCCACCGCCACCACTACTCACGAGCTGTGAATAATCGACAGAGGAATCCAGTGATGTTTTGTCAATGAATCACCCGAAAGGCCAGATGTAAACGTACGGCAGACATGCGCAGCCTTCCCAATAGTTACCCTCCACTCCACTCTGTCATCGTTGTTGTTGTTTGTGTGTGTGTGTGTGTGTGTGTGTGTGTGTGTGTGTGTGTGTGTGTGTGTGTGTGTGTGTGTGTGTGTGTGTGTGTGTGTGTGTGTGTGTGTGTGTGTGTGTGTGTGTGTGTGTGTTGCTCTAGCGGTGTTGCTGAGTAATAGAAGGTTGTGCTCGGGATAGAAAGGGCCTGACCAACACGTGCTCTCCACTGGTCACGGAGAGGGCAAGCAAGCAAGGAGGGGGGGGTGGAGGGGAGAGAGTGGAGAGAGTGGGAGAGGCGAGGACGAAGAGCTCAGCTGACACGGTGACTCTGTAACCAGACACCGGAACCTGCCATGCTACGCCTGCCTCTGGTAAACAAACGGCGACCACGCCCCCCCCCGCCCCCCTGCCTCCATCGCCCCCGCTGACTGGAAATTCTCAAGCCGCCCCTGTCCCGCTCGCCCCTCAACCAGATTGAGCAGGCTCAGTAGTTGATGGCCGTGTCAGTCGTAAAAGGGGAGGAGGGGGGGAGTTTAGGGGTGAAGAGGTGAGAATCCAGGTTTGGGGGGGGGGGGGGGGGGGTGGTGGTGTTGTTTTTGGAAGACATGCCTAGGTGTCCATGGTTGTATGTTGGACCTGGCTGCATATTACACACACACATACGCACGCACAAGCATGTGTGTGTGTGTGTGTGTGTGTGTGTGTGTGTGTGTGTGTGTGTGTGTGTGTGTGTGTGTGTGTGTGTGTGTGTGTGTGTGTGTGTGTGTGTGTGTGTGTGCATGGGCCTAATGGAGCGGAAGTTGCAGCCAAGTGCTTAATCTTCCATCGAGTTGCGGGTTTACACAAGTGTTGTGTTTTGGCGTAAATATTCCTTCTTTTGTAATTACAATGAAATCAGCATCCATCTCGGCCCCGTCTGGGAGACGTGTTCTTGTTGTTGTTATTCGTCGCCGCCGGCGGGCCTCCTCGTCGAACGGGCCGAACACAAGGACAGTTTGTTCCTCTTGTCCCCAAATCCCTGTGAGTCACCGTCCTGGTCAGCCCTCGCGTTTGATCCCCTGCTTGTGTTTAAGGCCCCCACATACATGCGGGGTGGGGAAAAGGCGTCCAACGCAGTGCCCGTAGAAGATGTTTGGTTCCCGTAAACGCTGAGCAGAATAAACAAGAAGGTTAACTGTTTACAGGGACGGGGGGAGGAGACTCTTTCTCTCCGGCTTTTTTTCAGCACTGGGAACACAATGTGCTGCAGTGATCCTGTTACAACCGTGTTTATCACTTGCCCTGCACTGATTGGTGGACTGCGTGGAGGGAGGAATCCCGCCCCCCACCCCCACCCCACTGCCAATGAGGCCTTTCTGCTGTGTTTCTTACACGGGCTGCACTCCACTCACTGTGCAGCCAAGCAATGCGTGTGTGCATGCACACACTTCCATCGCCTCTTGAGTGAAGGGGTATATGTGTGTGAGTGTGTGTGTGTGTGTGTTTGGACAGGCTCAATGGATCCCTGTTCCTGGAAGAACCTCCGACTTCCTGAGAATTTTGTGATTGCTCACAATAACAAATTCCTGAAATCAGCCTGTGACTGAATCCGGCCAATGGGCTGAGGGCTGAGCGAGCGAGGCTGGCTGTTTGAGGAAGTGAGCCTGTGAACAGTTAGGAGGGGGTGACGGGATGGGTGTGGGGGGTGGTTGTTTATGTCAAACTGGCAGAACGCTGAGATACAATGCCTCAATCTGTCATCTCCCGTATCAAATTTCATGTTTAAACAAGTTGTGGAGTTGGGGAGAGCCATACTTGGTAAATATTTGGCAGATAATGTCAAATCTGTCAAACTGACAGCTTTTGTTTTTTAAATCCAGTGGTGTGGTGTTTTTTTGTCTAATGATCTGTATGTGGTTATCGGTTAACGACGTCACATTGCTTTACAGCCCATACACTTTACTAGCTTCAGCTCTCATGGTTTAGTCCATGTAAACCATTTCTTTCGAGGACTTTGTGCACAACATTGCCCATCCTAGAATTGGTAAATATTTGCGTTGCTGATATCTCCAATGTGTGCGTTTTTATCTCGACTCATTTTCTTGACTGACTTGACAGACTTGTTATGAGGTCTTTAAACATTTGCTTTCTGCACTGATAAATTTCCCTTCCCTCGTGAGATTATCCGTCTGCAGAATTCCAGACTTTGAGCCTAGATTTACCTCATATTTTCCAGGTCTCTCTCGAAACCCGGCGGGAGTCGGATCGCAGTGTCTCTTCCAATTTTTGATTCCCTGCACTTCATTTTATATCAGGGAAGCATTTCATATTGTATGAACGAAGACGGACAACTTAAACAAAAACAACTTGGAATAGCACCGCTGTTAAGAGCACACGCACATACACACACGAACTAAAAACCCATCCCGCCAAAAATAATTTCAAGAATGCTGTTTGGGGGCGTCTATTTCGAAGTCCCTTCAAATACACCCAGACGGACCCTGTGTTTACCAACACTAACCATTTATAGGAGCAATCAGGTGGTTAGAAAACGGCCGCAAAAGCATCCCCTGAGATATTGTGCATGCACACGCACACATGCACGCACACGCACACATGCACGCACACGCATGCACTCGCACACGCTCACCCACGCACCCACACTGTTCAACTGGACAGCGTGCGCTTGCGTGTGTGTGCGCTTGCGTGTGTGTGCGTGTGTGGTGTGTGTGTGTGTGCACGCGAAACCAAGTGATATGAGCTAGAGTGTTTACTCTCTGGGCTGGTGCTGGGGCCGTGTCTGGGCATGATGGAGGGAGTGAGCTACGGTGCCGGTGGGGGCGGTCCCCCTCCCTCCCTCCCTCCCTCCCTCCCTCTCTCTCGCCGGGAGCCGTAACAATGGCAGCTCACCGAGAGCAGAGCACCTTTAGCTGCCGAGCGCCCGGCGGCTCTGTAGGCCAAAGGTTTCCTCCTCCTCCTCCTCGTCGGGTCACATGGCGCTGCGCTCGTCCTTTCGGTCGGCCCTTTTTTGCACGCCGGTCGTCGGTTGTGGGTTTTGAAGCGCACGTTAGCGACAGTTTTCGTGCTCGCATGACTCGCATGACGTGAGACTAATTATTCCTGCCGTACTCGTTTGCTGATAACTGCATTGAACAGTTATTTAGTCGAAGTCCCGCAAGTCTTATTCATACTCAAATCCATACTCGTAATAGTTAATATATGTATTCCTACTCTGATTGTGAGGACTAAAAATAATTTTTTGTCTACTAAACTATTAAGAATCCTCTTATGCATACTTTGATCAGGCATACTCTAATAATTCACTCTAATAATTCAAACTGTGATAATTCATACTTTGATCATCCATACTGTAATTAGTCACCCTCCAATAAGTCACAGTCTTCTGATGAATGGTGCATTGTGTGTGTGAGGGTTATATTGGGTTCCCTGGCCGTTTCCCAGCAGGCTGTGTGCGCTGCTCCAGGACACATGTGGCGTCTTCAGCGTGCTGCAGCTGCAGCCGCTGGACGGCCCCCAGGAGCTGCAGCTGTACACCCAGAGGTGGCAGGGGAGGGACTGCGCCCTGAGGAACGTCAAGGTGGTGCGGCGGGTCACTCGGGAAAGGTGAGGCCCACACACACACACCAATATGCACGCACACACACTAATACACTAATACAGACACACTAATACACACACACAGACACACCAATACACCCACACTGACCCACACTCTCATACAAATACACATACACACACTCACACTGCCCCCCCCCCCCCCCCACACACACACACACACACACACACACACACACACACACACACACACACACACACACACATCCATACATACTGTACATACATACATACATACGCACGCACGCACGCATGCATACACCCTGGATAACTTTTTATTCCGCTTTTTTCATCTGAATGAACTATCGTGAATTTTGGGTGGGTCACTATCACAATATGAGGAGATTTCGTTTCTCTCAGGAGAACATCTGGAGAAAAGATTATGGATGTTATATTGTGGATGGATTTGATAACCGAGCTGGTAGAGGCATTAATAGTTTAAAGTTTCAAGTTCATTTGACAATTGGACGGCCGGAGTGTTAATATTCTGGACTTTGGGTCTTACAACCACAGATAAACACGTTTGTGTGTTCACCATTTTGTTTTTACGATCATTAAAATCCCCAACGCGTGTCAACAGTGTATGCCCTTGTGTTGTCCTACTCTATGCTGGGGGGGAAACCCTCCACCCACCAGACTTCAGCTTGACCTCCGTCACCCCCCTTTTTTCTGATCAATACGATGAGGGTACGATGTGTGTTACTGTGTTTACATGTAAGGTGATACCGAGGTGGGCACCACCACCACCTCTTCTCCCTTGTGAGTTTCCACAGTCAGGAGCCCAGATTAGCAACAGTTAGGAGAATCGGTGCGCCAGGGTGTTTAGTGACCGGCTGGGGGCTTGTTTACGTACTCTATGTTCAGCATACCAGACTGTCTATAAGACGGCCTCCGAGAGAGAGAGAGAGAGAGAGGCTGTGGTCGTCAGAATCATGATAGACGACCCCTCTAGCACATGGTGTGTGTGTGTGTGTGTGTGTGCGTGTGCGTGCGCGTGTGTGTGTGTTGCCATACAGCCCCTGCATGCTTGCTGTTGAATATAAAGGAACAAAGGAAAGATTCTGTGTGCTGATTGACATTTTTGCATGACACCCTGCATACATGCATGCATGCACACACACACAAGTGATGCACACACACACACACACACACAAGTGATGCATACCATGTGGCACAAGAGGAGTAACAAGAGGGTTCTTATGCAAGGTACCAAATGGGCCGAGTCTGAACAGGTCGTGTTGACGTACAAGCTTGCGTTGACGTACAGGACGTGACGGGACAGAAGTGCAGTATACAGTATATATGGGGCGTTCTTTACACCACCGCCGTCGTCGCGCGCCCCATGTCAACCAATGCAAGTAAGCGCACACTTTACCGCAGTCGCAACAGTTCACGATCGCCGTGTACGTGCGCTCGGCTGCATTTTGAAGCACGGCTTCAAAGTCAAAGTCAAAGTGACGGAGCGATGTCCTGACAGGTGTTGTTGCAGTCAGTCGACATGAGCCCGTGGCGGCGGCGGCGGCGGCGACGCAGGGCTCACCGGACCTGAATGGGCTGCGGAACGGGTTCTTCACAAAGGAGCCACTGTGATTAAGAGCTGACTAACAGGTTGTTAACCACCCACCCACCCACCTACCCACCGACCGACTGACTGCCTGACTGACTAACCGTGCACAGGAAGACGACGAGAAGAAGCCACCATGCGCTCTCCGAGGCCGCTTCTCGATAAGGAGAGGAGATAGTCGGGCAATAACCCAACATCATAATATTCAAGAGCCTGTCCTGTTAGCAGGAGGGGAAACGGGCTTATCGCTGATGATTAGACTTATATGAGCAACATGATAAATAAAATGTTGCGTTGAAATGGTCCTCGTGAAACCTCAGATAAGGTGTGTGTCAAATTGAACGCAATCTTTACACACACATCATTTAAGACACACACACGCACACGCACACATACCAACGGTTGCAGTGGCAGCACAATTAATTAATGGAGGGAAAAAAAGTGTTTGTGAGAAAATGTTTTTATTTTTTCTGCGTCTTGAGCCTTGTTATTTTTGCACCACAAAGAGATTTTGATTACTGCTGGGTGTGTGTGTGTGTGTGTGTGTGTGTGTGTGTGTGTGTGTGTGTGTGTGTGTGTGTGTGTGTGTGTGTGTGTGTGTGTGTGTGTGTGTGTGTGTGTGTGTGTGCATATTCTCAGCCTATCTGTCTGTGTACGTCTGCACTACCAGCCCTGGCACGCTCTCTTTCTCGCTCTCTCTCTCTCGCTCTCTCTCTCTCTGTCGTTGCTAAGCTAATCCTGGGAAAATGTAAAAGGAGCAGCCGTCACAGACCTTGGTTTCAATGGGGGGAGGGCGGGGTGAATGAAGACAACATGCTAACTTGCATGCAAATAATGTCTCTCCCCCCCCCCCCCCCCCCCCCTATCTCTCTGTCTCTCTCTCTGTGTCTCTGTCTCCCTCTCGTTTCTCAGGTACGGTGGAGTTTTCCATCTGATAGACAGTGTCTGGCCCCCGGCGGGCCCCTCTCAGGTACATGGAAACATGTTTAGCGCTGCACAGGTTCTCAATTGTTCCAATAAAGCGTCACATCTGTTACTCTCCTTCCTGTCAAAGCCCTCGTTCTGGAGAGACTTGTTTATTGTCCCTCTTGCATGTATTATTTTAATTTAAACTTTGTTTTCCTGTTTGTTTGGTTTCCATCTGCGGTTCATTCACATGCCAGCAGCAAAACAGATTTATGGATCCTACGGTCCCACACTTTTCTAGTCAAGAAATAAAGATATAAATAAAGTATGGGAAAATGTTCAATTCGATTATTAGGCAGCTTTTAGTTTGAGTATCCCGCAAGCATACGAATATACAGAAAAAAACTAATGTTTGTTTTTTTTGCCAAACACAGCTGGAAGTCCATCTGATACGTACTTTGATTACAAACATGAGCTGCACGATCATGGGGCAGGAGAGTGTTAGTGGTTAGGGTGTCAACTCCCAGCCAAGACCTACTTCCTCGTTCTGTGTTCGATTCCGGATGCCCACAACCCGCATGTAGGCATCCTGGAGCCCGATCCGCCTCACCCCCCACCCCCCGTACCGGCTCCATTACGACCTGTACCTGGATTCAATGACTCAATGGTAGTGAATGGCGGTGTCAGGCTGCGTTCAATAACGCTAACATTGCCGTTGTCTCGCAGGGCAGAATCGCAGGATCCGCTCCCTGCTTCTGCTACCTGCTCTCTGGCCACGAGGGCTCCTTGGAGCCCCTGGAGGGCCCGGCCCTGTCCCTGCTCTACCTCCCCCCCAAAGAACTAACCCTACGGGAAGTGCTGGAGGTAGGCCACACACACACAGTTGTAAATTCTGTTCAAATACCTTTCCGCCATTGTTCATACGACGAACTTAACCAAACAACCTTTTTTTTTTTTGTGCCGTTTCTTTCAGGGCGACGTCAACGTGCGATGCTGCAGTTTTGCCGCGACGGTGGTGTACGCCAGAATGCAGGTGTGTCCACGTTCCCCTATGCTCAAAGAGAAAAAAACGGCTGGGTAAATTTTTTTTTGCCTCGAGATCAAATCTACTGAGCAAATAGTGCACGGACCCTCCCTGTAGTCGTCCACAGTCCACCCCGAGGGTTGATAAGAGCGGGGCCGTGTGACGTCGGGGCGACCTCTGCTATCTGGTCGTGTGTGTGTATAAGCGCCCGCACAGAGCCCAGGCATGGCATTCTTCCCCCCATTGATCGGGGGGGGGGAACCTTTACACTTTGGCCCCGCCGACGCGCGCTATCAGCGTTAGAACAAAGCGCTGGACTTTGCCTCGCTGTCCTCACACCACTATGGTGCGCTGGGGGCCCTGTGGTGTGTGTGTGAGCGTGCTACGGCCAGCTAGCTCTACAGCTAGCATCTGCTGGAGGGAGGCAGCCGTTGTTTAACCAGCCAAAGAATACATGAACCCACTTTCATATCTTTTTCTTTTCTCTCTCTGTGTGTGTGTGTGGTGTGTGTGTGTGTGTGTGTGTGTGTGTGTGTGTGTGTGTGTGTGTGTGTGTGTGTGTGTGTGTGTGTGTGTGTGTGTGTGTGTGTGTGTGTGTGTGTGTGTGTGCTGTATTGTGCTCTCGGACAGAGCAGTTCTAATATTGACCAGACGTTGTATAATATAATGTGTGTGTGTGTGCATATCTGTGGCGATTTAAAAAAGTATAAGACACACACACACACACAAAGCGTATGTTTTTGTTTTATTGTGCTGTTTTCTCTCTCTCTCTGTCTCCCACTTACTCTCGGTCTCTCTTACTCTGTCTCTCTCTCTCTGTGTCTCTCTGTCTCTCTCTCACTCTGTCTCTCTCTCTCTCTCTGTGTCTCTCTTTGTCTCTGTGTATCTCTGTCTCTCTCTCACTCTGTCTTTGTCTCTGTGTGTGTTTGTGTGTGTGTGTGTGTGTGTCTCTCGCTCTCTGTCTCTCTCGGTCTCTCTCTCAGGCGGATACCGTAGGCCAAGCTGAGGTGTGGTTGGCGCTGACGGACCCCAGCCTCCAGGGGGAGCGGGCCGAGGGCGGGCCCTGCAGGCGGACGGTCGCCGTGTGCGTCGCCACTTCCTGTGTGCTCACACCCTCCGTCGCCGCGGCGATGCGCTCGCCCTCGGGCGCCATCTTGTCGTTCAGGGACATTGTCAGGGAGAACGGTAGGCCTTCGCGCAAAGATGCTTTGTTACTAGAGCACTGTTATGTCATTAAGGAGCCGGTAGGGTTAGGGTTCTTGCCTACTGGTAGAACCTTTCGGCTGTGATTCTAACCCCCGAGTCACTAGATTATCTTACGCATTCAACGGCACCAACCACACACACACTACAGTATCTTTGAACCGCTATCCATGTCGATATGTATATTTCCATATTCTTTTATTGTGCTGTATTGCTATGCAACCTGGCACAAGAATTTCCTTCGGGATTAATACAGTTCTATCTATCTATCTATCTATCTATCTATCTACAGTATATATGTTTTATCTTATATGAGGGGCAGACTAGGTAGTGCAGTGTGTATACATTGTGTAACATTCCCAGTGACATAACCAACACTTCACCTCGCCTGGCGGACCAATGGAAATTGATTTTTTTGAGCTTATCTTTTGAAGTTCCCAAACCCCCCCCCCCTGACAGACCTGCAATAAAAAACAACCTGTGCTCTCACCTTAAATCACCCAGGCGCTCTGCTGTGCACGGAGCAGTCGGTGGTGCGGACCCTACCCGCGCGCCCGGGAGGCTGCCCCGGGCCGACCGTGCCCACGCCGGGGCCCCTCGCCCCCCGCCCCGCCCGACCGGTGAGGCTGGATCCCCTGGGTCCCGACACCGCGGCCAACTCTCTGTGTACACTCACGGGTCAGTTCAGTTTCACCCACCCCGACCCCTACCCCACTTTCACCCTCACCCCCTCCTCCCCACTTTCAGCCTCAAACCTGTTCATTCGCTTCTGTCTAAACGATCCGGATAGGACTCGCAGAGCCACTGTGTTGTTTCCCTTCTAAAGAAAAAAGAACAAAACACTCTTGTTTCATTGTTGAGTTTTTTTGTTTTTTAAGGTTGTTTGCGCCCACGCCCACACCCCTGTTTGTTTCATAGCGAGGGCTCTTCACGTGGTTCTCTCCGGGCCGCCGAGCTGTGCTCCTCCACAAGTGTCTTCAAGCTGTCATTGTTTTCTGAGAAAGCCCTGTAAAGTAGAAACACATGCAAACGCGGTGGATTAATTTCATCGGTTTTCATCGGTGACGTCGGTTTGCACAAGCCCACTAATTTCCAAATGAGAATGTCATGTTCGCACAAAGAGACACTTGCATGTGCACGACACAAAGAGACATTTACGTTTGCGTCGTTTGCACGCGCGGGGGTGGGGGGAATATGTATGCCAGGGCCCGTATAGCAGCAGCAGATGACATGACATGCCTTGCAGCGCCCTGAGATCTGGGATTGAGCCAAGACACCCTCTGGGGAGTTGTCTTGGATCAATTCCAGATCTCTGGGGATTCATGTTTTTCGCAAGAAGTGTTCACCTTGAAACACTTCCAGGTGAGGAGCCAGCCTCCACCGTCCCTAACTTGGCCATAGGTGCAGAAGCTCCGTCTCCCTGTGTGACTCCTGACTGTGATGTGCTGACGTCACTGCAGGTCGCCCCGGGCCAGTTGTCAGATAAGATTAAATTCAAGGCGCACCGCCTAATGATCCTGAACTGGAATACGTGTGGGTGGGTTGGTGGGTGGGTTGGTGGGTGGGTGGGTGGGAGGGTGGGAGGGTGGATGATTGTAAGTACCACCAAGGTTTTTCCCCTTTATTAGTCATTGATGCCAATTACATTTACCGTATTTTTTTTTTACACCTTCACCGGGATTAGATTAGATTAGGTTAGATTTGCTGTGCGGACGTTACAGCCTCTGGCCTTGCCACTGATTCTTGGTTAAGGGGAACTAGTTATGAGTCAGTACTTGTCATACACACATGGTGTCTCTAACTGTGGACAAGTCAGTATTAGTTGATAGAAAACTGCCATGAACAGACGGAACTTCATGGAGAAGAAGTTCATAAAGCTTCAAACTTAATTTCTACAAAGGCGATGCATGCTTGGCTCGAGTTGTGACTGTGTGTGTGTGTGCGCGCGTTGCAACGTTTAACCGACGCTCTGGGGAGGCGGCCCGGGCCATGGGTAATAACCTGCATCTGTCCACTTCATGTCATAGCCGGGGGTCAAGGGTCACACTGTGAACTCTTCTCGATTCTTGCTCCGCCGGTCATACATGTTTAGTCAGGTGGCTGGGAAAAAACTAAAACATAACAAACACACACACACACATACACACACACACTTGCTCTTCTGTGCTGGTTGGTGGACTGTGTTTTCTGGAGGAGGAAGAGGAAGTGAATGAGAGATGTATTGAGCGCCGGGCACGGAATGTGTTTTTATCGGCGTTGCGCTCTGCGGCTTCTCGGCCCCGTGTGTGTGTTTATGTTTGTCAGGTTGCTGCTGGGGTTGTCAAATTATTTAGGGAGTACACGCATCTCTGCTCTATTTATCACCCAAATCTGTGATAACAAATGCAAGGCGAGCTGTTATCTCCCACACGTACACACACACAAATACACACACACACACACACACACACACACACACACACACACACACACACACACACACACACACACACACACACACACACGAGATGCATCAACATGGTTTTTGTCAACCCTTCGTCTGACAGAGAGCAACAGAGATAGCGAATTTTCAACGAATACCCAGCTGAAATAAAAACTGATAAAGAGAGGTGGGGCGTGGTGAGTTTTTTCCATAACGATCGTGTGTGTGTGTGTGTGTGTGTGTGTGTGTGTGTGTGTGTGTGTGTGTGTGTGTGTGTGTGTGTGTGTGTGTGTGTGTGTGTGTGTGTGTGTGTGTGTGTGTGTGATTTATGTGATGTTTATGTGTGCGTGTGTGTGTGGGTGTTTTTGGCCCAGGGGTGATTGTCGGCGTGGACGAGAGCACGGCCTGCTCCTGGCCCGCCTGCAGTTTCTGCGGAAGCGACCGACTGGAGGTCACCCAGGAGGAGGAGGAGGAGGAGGAGGGGGGGGGCAGGGAAAGGTGAGTGTGTGTAGTGTACACAATGCGCCACACCTGCACAGACTTAGCATCAGCCGGGCGTTATTCACACTACACACAGTCATACTGTAATCACGGCTCATTTGTGTGTCTCCTGCGCGGCAGACGAGCGCTCCGCTGCGCGGTGTGTAATTCCGAGGTGCGGGAGCCCGTCTTGAGGCTGCGGTTAGAAGTGACCCTGGTGCCGTCGGCGGTGAGTAATGGGACCGTCAACGTTAAGGTGAGCCGTGAACTTCACCGGAGGAAATTCCCCAAGAGACGACGAGGCACGCATGCACATGCACGCAAGCACATACACACGCAGGCATGCACACGCGAGCACACACCCGCAAGCATGCACACGTAAGCATGCACACGCGAGCACACACCCGCAAGCATGCACACGTAAGCACGCATGCACACGCAAGCACACACGCAACCACGCATGCACACACGCGAGCACACACACACGCATGCAAGCACACACACGCATGCACATATACACATGCAAGCACACACTGACGTACACACGCAAGTGAGTACGGCAGTTTTTCTTTTCTTTTTTCTTTCTCGTTTCATCGGACAAAACGCTTCCATTCAACGTTCACATGTGTGTTTGCAAGATGGTATCACTGTCTTCACTACGGTGTGAATATTTCCACATACGAAACCGGAAACGAAATGAATAATATGTGGATGATGTCCAACAAGGTGTGAATGTTAAAGAACACACACACACACACACACACCCTTTCCGCTTTGATGTGTACCAGACAAGATTACCATTACAATGTATGACTTCTACTGAAGGCTTGCAGTCCCTTGACGAAAGATGTTGTCACAAACTTGTTTGATAGACAACTTGGAAAGAATGTGATTCTCCTCATCAAAATATATAATTGACCCCCCACCCCCCCTCTCTCTCTCTCCTCCTCTCTTCCCCTGAACAGCTGCAGCAAAATACAATCGAGTCCATCCTCAACATGGATACAGCCCTCCGTTACCACCAGGTTGGTTGTTATATAATAACCAGGCCTCTCCTGCCCGGGACTGTACCATGCACTGGCCCCTCTGTAAATATGTACTCTGTCATCCTGGTCATCTGATCAGGTGATGCCAGACACTGATAACGAAAAAAGCTAGTCGGCACAGAGGGACACAAAAGAAAATGGCCTGACTCACGCAACCCTTTTTCAGGGTATAAAAGATAATTTTATGACCCCTATCGAGTTATCGTCTGTGACCTAAATTGCCTCCGCTGACCAATCGGGTTTGACAACGGGAGACTGGGAAAGATACGGCGCTGACTTACTGTGGTACTACGTTGACACATTTGGCAGGACACTTCTAAGGATGGCCGTGATCTAACATTTAAGACTATTTCCCTTCATCTCACTGTGACAGAAAACGTTGGACAGAGTTTAGCGGTGGACTGCTCAGAAAGCACGGTGAAGTGTATTGGGAGAGGGGCGGGGGGGGCGTAATCATATGTCATAATCATATGGCCTGTAAAGCCCTTTGAGACTGTAACTGTACTTAAGGGCTGTACAAGTAAAATTGACTTGACTTGACTTGTGTATCAGCAATCACATCAATTGTGGGAGAGCGAATGCATTTGAACAAATATGCTGTCTCCTCCAACTTGTAACTCAAAAAGCATTGAATGGTGCTAATGATCTTGTAGACCAGTGTGGACTCTGTGTCTCTCTCTTTCTGTGTGTGTGTGTGTGTGTGTGTGTGTGTGTGTGTGTGTGTGTGTGTGTGTGTCTCTCTCTCTCTCGTTCTCGCTCTCTCGCTGTTTCTCTGTGTCTCTTCCCCCCTAGATGACAGGCCATCTGTTTCAGTTCCCAGGTTACGAGGTGGAACATGTCCTGGGGAAGGCGCTGGGCCCCATCCCCGCGTTCGTCCGTGTCGTCCGCAGGACACCGGCGCTCTGGATCGGCGTGGATGAAATTAGCCTGTGAGGGGGAGGGCGGTGGGGGGGGGGGGGGCAGGCAGGGGGCCTGTCGGAGGAGCTAGTGAAATCAATCCTCTGGCCCCTCCACTGGCTCCAAGGATCTGCGCACATTAGGCCTGGGTTCAAGTCCCACCCATCTGAACCCCCCCCCCCCAGCCCCCAGCCTCAGCTACCCCCTTTGAAGGCCTCCCTTGTAAGCCCCACACGTCGCTGTCGTTGTGTGGAAGCGAGCGAGCGAGGGGGGGGAGGTGTGTGTGTGTGTGTGTGGGGGGGGGGGGGGGGGGGAGGGGGGGTTGAGAGAGAGAGACAAGGTCTTGTTTGTGTGTTAATGATAAGTGAGCCTGTGGCCCAGGAGTTGACAGCCCAAGGGGAGAGCACGGCGGCGGCAGCGACAGCAGAGCCTTTCCCCTGTCAGAAGGACCACGTGCTTCCCAGAGGTGACCTGGAGGAACGTGCTGTCAACCCCACGGAGGGCCCTCCCCCACCCTGACGCTCACTCTTGCTCTCTCATTTTCATGAGTTCTCCAAACATTTAGCATCTACCTCTTTGTATTTCAACTGGATATGTTGTGTTGTACACTGTGTAAATAAAGCAGATTTAAGAATGATCTGTTTTATTCATTTTTTTTTTTTTTTTTAAGATAACTCACTAACTCACCCACCCCTCCCCCCACCCCCAGTAGGTCAACACCCTGAACCTCAGAGTTCCAAGGTCCTAAAGAACCAACAGTAAAGGCTACTTAAATGGGTTTGTTTTTTTTGTAATAAATCTTTTTATTATAGATTCCATAGACAAATGTTTAATATACAAACTATATAAAAGATCATGCTCTGGCTCTTATACAAAGTTGAGAATTATAAAACATGTTCCGTATACCATCAGGTATACCATGTAAATGCAGTGGTAAAATAATTTAATATTGAAAAACGACACATTTTTTTCCCACAAAAAAATAAAAAAGTATGGCAGCAATGTCATAGTTCCAGTGCCATTATGGTTAAGCTTAAAATACATCTGTTACAGATGGTAAACAAAATGTCTGTGTTGAGGTATGGCTTTTCAAATGTCAGTTCTGGTTAACACAAAAAAGTGACACCCCCGTCCCCCCCCCCTGTCCCTGTCCCCCTCCCTCCGTGTCCGTCCCCGTCCGTCCGTCACCGGTGCTCTGCGCCCGCGGACCCCGGGAACGAGGAGCCGGGCAGCTGCTTGAAGAAGTCCCGCAGGCCGGTGAGCTCCCGGGTCAGCTGCTCGATGGTCTTGTGTAGCCGGTCGTTCTCCGCGCCCAGGTCGATCATCTTATCCTGCATCTCCATGTTGCGCAGCTTCGCCTTGTCCCTGCTCTTACGCACGGCGATGTTATTCCTCTCCCGCCGCTGACGGTACTCCTGGCTGTACCGGTCCACGGACTTCTTCCCCTTTTCCCTGCCCAGCTTCCGCGGGGAGGAGTGGGCGGAGTTGGCGGCCGAGTGGGGCTCCGGCGTGGTCGGCGGCGTCGGCTGGCCCGTGGGCAGGCTCACCGACGTCTGCGCGCACGTCTCGATCTGGGACGGCAGGGACGAGGAGACGTCGCTGTCGCTCCAGTCCGACTCCTGCTTGATGGGCGCGCTGAACACCCCCTTGTCGAACCCTCCGCCGCCGCCGCCGTCATCGTCGCCGCCTTGTCTCCTGTCGTCGTAATCCCGGTGACAGGCGGTCGAGGTGTACGTCGACTGCTGCTGCATGGCGGTGACGGCGTTGGCGTTGTTGGCGTTGGTGTTGCTGCACGGCACCGAGTTCGTCATGTTGTAGAACTCTGCCTTCTCTTGCTTCACAGTGTTAAAGAGGTCCAGGAACAGCTCGTCGTTGCACAGCTCCAGGTTGGGCACGGCCGTCATGGACTCGATGTACTGGCTGAAGTCGATGGCGCTCTCGTCATCGTACATCGCGGCGGCGGCGGCGGCAGTGGGGACCGCCGTGCTGAGCTCTGCCATGGTGGTGGTGGTGTTGGTGTTGGTGCTGCTGCTGGTGCTGCTGGTGGTGTTGTTGTCATCGCCGCACCTGCCCCCCGGCTTGCAGACAACACCCTGGAGTCCCCCGCCCAGCTTGTGGCTGTGGTTGCTGTTGTGGTGGTTGTGGTGGTTGACGGTGTCGTAGAAATGAGCAGGCTCCATCGTCCAGCTCATGTTGCATTGTGGTGAAACCGCGCGGTATATGTCACACATGAACCCGGGTGTGTGTGTTGCTGCTGCTGCTGCTGCTGCACGACACGTGGAGTTGCGAAAAGTTGTTGCGCGCACACACTTGTTGTTGTTGTTGTTGTTGTCTCTTTGGTTTGCGAGGGGACCGCTGGACACAGACGCGGACACAGAGTGGAAGCCTCGGAGACACTTGGGTAGTACCGCTCTTAACGACGGCGTCTTTTTTTCTGTCCCCTTGTTTTTCTTAAAAAGCTGTTCAGGTTGACGACGAGCGTGATCTCTCGGCGTCCGGAGCGGCCCTGGTGTTTTTGTATATGCGCCGCGGCCGCGTACCTCCCCCTCCGTGAGCCAGTCAACGTCCAGACAGCGTCACGTGGCGTTGCTCACCGCCAATCACCGACGCGTTCCTGGAGAGGGGGGGGGGAGGTAGGGGGGGTTGGGGATGGGGATGGAGAGGGGGGCGTATCACCCGGTCGCCGCCCACATGTGGGGAATCGTAGTATGAATAAGCAAAGAGTCGAGTGTGTGTGTGTTGTTTACATAGCCGCACACAATTACGAATGGGATTAATGCGAGGTTAGGTTAAGTCTGCTATTTGGCACAGTCAGACCAGGGGCCAAATCAAGTCTGTACTCATGGATCCCCACTTCTTCGGCTCATAACTTGCAGTCACGTGTGTTTATAACCTTGTCAATACCCGTTGACGCCTGTCGATACCTGTGAATACCCGTCTTACTGGCGTTCAAAAGCCTGCGTTTAGAATGTGTTGATTGGCCACACGAACAGAACGTTAAACGTGGACATGTGTGACTGTGTGATCGGACAGATCAGCTGCAGAACACACACACACACAGACAGAGAGACGCAACAAGTGGCGTTTCAAGGAAATGTGACTTAAAAGTAAACTTACAAATCAAAAACTCAATATTAGACGGATGCACGGAGGAAAGCAGTCAGTTTGGGTCTGTGTGTAATAACCTCCGGGTATTGCACGCATTGCATCTCCTGGAGTTGAGTAGAGAGCAACACACAGGCAGCAGTGGGACACTATTTGGAGTCAATGGTGGATTCCAAGCAATGCTGTACTGCACTGAGAAATAAAACACGACCAATCTATAGATATTACATGTGTGACTTGTGTGAATTGGGACTACTCATCAACTAACTTGGATCCGTTGAAAATGTGACCTCACATCAACTCGTCAGCATAATCGAGGCACATCATAGGAGCGGTTTACACTGACAAGCCCATACCAGTTAGGAGCCGGTCGGTGGGAATTGGCGCCACGTTGTGGTCAATAAATGTCACTACAACTGAGCGTTTTCAATGTTAGACGAAACCAAGTTTTGTAGGGGTATGTTTCCATTTTTGGGTCCCGTTCCACACTTTAGTTGCGGGTTCATATCCTTATTGCAAGTTGATAATATATTATAATAATAGTACATATATAAAATATACACGTTTTTATAGGGTCGTATCGTGTGATAAGGACGCCGGAGATGGGTAGTGTTCAAGTTTTACCCTTCGCCGCAAGACAACGCGGACGGAATCGCGCCGAACGTTTTGGCTTGCGATTGGTCCGAAGTTCCCCGCGAAAATTACGTCACTCGCAGTTTCGCGCCACATAATCCGGAGAGAGAAAGACGCACACGACACAAGGTAAGGACAATGTGGATAAATTTTGTAAAAACATTCAACGATTCACGACTAGTAACACGGCGACCTCATCTGCCACTCGATCACGGCGTTTCCAGTGTACTTGTTGGATAATAAAGTAAAGTAAAGTATTGTGTATTGCGAGGACGCCTTATTGTTTGCGGGCCGCATGTCCGCATCTCACAACCATTTTAGTCCAACTTGATGCTCAGATCATAAACTGTGCACCGTTTACAGCTTGGATCTCCTGATTGCAATGTCTTCCCCAACGTCAACCCCGGGTCGTAAGCGTGGAAGGGCCGAGAACCCAGCCACTCGTAAGTAAAACACAGCTCCCTCCGTCGCTTCAGTAAAGTAACATTGTTTGAACGCTTCATCACATAACGGGGTCTTGTTGTGATCCTAGCTGGCAGCGAGGGCCCCACGTCCCCCCCGCCCCAGCGGCGCCGAGGCCAGGACTCCTCTCACGGGGAGCTGCCTCTGATGCCCACCTCTCCGCCCACCGACATGGGCAACCCGCTGCAGGACACCTCTCTCTTCTCAAGCCCCCGGCACTCAGGTACATTCACCTGGCAACACCATATACTGGACACGTCTGAGAGCTTTAATAATAAAAAAAAAAATGTCAACAGTTCCCCAAACATTTGCATTTCAACTGGATATGTTGTGTTGTACACTGTGTAAATAAAGCAATCAAGACATTTAGTGGTCATGCACACATGCAGGATATGCAGTGAAATTAAAGTGGCGATGCCCAGCAGAATGTGCAACAGGACAAATGAGAAAAATAACCAGAGAATGAAATATCCACAGTATTTGTTTTTTGACATTAAATCCTTCATCTGCATATCATTGAGGGGACCCCTGCTGTGAACAGTCACTGGCATATTCTTATATTTAACTGTAATTTGCATATCTGTTAGTTTATTTTTTTATCATTCTGTTTTCCTTGTTTTATTGTACTGTATCGCTATGCAACCTGGCACAAGAATTTCCTTCGGGATTAATAAAGTTCTATTGTATTCTATTCATTGTCAACTGTGTTGTTGTGACGGGTGTGTTTCCAACATCTCTCCAACTTGTATGTGACGTGGCTGCTGTCCCCCCCTAGTCCTTCCCAGCGAGGTGGACATGAGCTCACCTCTGATGTACGGGACCCCCAGCTCCCGGGTGGAGGGGACACCTCGCAGTGCCGTGCGCGGCACCCCAGCCAGACAGCGTCCCGATCTGGGCTCCGTCCAGAAGTCCAAGCAGGTGGATCTCCACTCGGAGCCGGTGAGTATTGGACCTCATGGACCTAGTCTCCTGCTGGGCTGTGGTGTCACCGTCAAGCGCCCATGTGTGGCTGGTGGTGGCGGCGGGTGTGTGTTCTAACTCTGGGTTAAACTCATCTTCAGCAAAGTTGCGCATCATCTGAGGCCAATGTGATGGATAATACCCACACCTACATGGGCAGAGCTGACTAAAGTATTATTACCCCACGATTTTGTCTTCACACGTCCTGATGAAGACCCAAAGTTCATAAAGCATATAACACGATGCGAGTGAACACGTACGTGAAACCACTGCAGTGTCACCACTGCACTTAAGCTAAGGTACTGCTCTGTACCGCTAATAATACGAATTATAACAATGTTTACACTTTTTAGTAATTGTTTGTTTATCCCATCACAGTTTGATTCAAGATTTGAGATTAATTGTCACAAGAAGTTTAATTGTCATATACACATGCATGATATGCAGTGAAATGAAAAAGTCGATGCCCAGCAGAATATGCAACGGCACTATACAAATATCACAATTGAAGGGAAAGAATCAAACATTCACAGTATTTACAGTCTTTACAGCAATGTGTTTGTGAGCGACATGAAATGTGTTTACGTTGGCATAATAATCTCTTCTTCCTCCTCCCCAGCCCAGTGCGGACGGCGCGGTGGCTACTGAGCAGCCGGGGGCCCAGAGGCTGGTCATCTGGGGTACGGACGTCAACGTAGCCACCTGCAAGGAGAAGTTCCAGGTACGGCCGTCCAGAGTCCAGTCCCAATCCCCACCGAGCGTTACAAAATATACCCGGGGGGCCGTTGTGTTTAGAGAGGCCAGAAAGCAGATGCCGTTGTTTTGTTGTCGCAATGTACGGATGCAAGTCAGTGACTTGTGGTGGTGATTTGACTTGCTAATGGTTCTAAACACGCCTACAACAAGAGTTTACAGGGGGTTCTGATGGAAAAATAGCTATACAATTTTCCTGGTTTAAAGTGAGATTATTTTATTTGATTGCTTTTAGAAGTTTACCTTGTGCCGAAAGCCTAGCAAGAACAAAGAGCCTGCAAATAAGTTTGCTTGAAAATGCCCCCCCCCCCCTAGTTTCTCTATCCATCTTACCCCTTACCTGTTTGCATTGCTTTGTATTTACAAGACTCCTGCTCTCCTCCCTCCCACCAACAGAGGTTCCTGCTGAGGTTCATTGACGCCACCTCCACTGAGGATGAGCACTCCTGCCTGGATCTGAACGAACCGCTGTACATGCAGAAGCTGGAGGAGGTAGCATAACCCCACTGTTCTCACACATCTCCCTGATAGATATGATGCATGCCTTAAATGAGTCTGTATCTCACAGCTATTTTAGCCATTTACTTCATTATACTGTACTTAATTTGTAATATGTAAATATCTTCCGTCAGTCTGTGAAATGCCACATATAATGCCACATATAATGGAATTGTGATGTGATATTTGCCACAAAAATGCATAATTGTCTTATTTCTTTTAATTTCAAAGCTGGTCTTTTATATGTTATACGATTTTGTAGCCTTAATAATGCGTTGTGAATAATGGCTGTGTATTTATTTTCCAGATCAGCATCGTGGGGGACCCCGTGCTGAACGTTAACTGTGGCCACGTGTCGACCTTTGATGCAGAGCTGTACAGACAGCTGGTCTGCTACCCGCAGGTGACGTCTGCACACACGTTTAACACCCGCATCACCCGTACCGCACTCCATTATTCAGTAAATATTTAATGGGTTTTGGTTTTGATCATTCTCACTGAATCCTGTACCAGAAAGCTGTGACGCTGTCTTTATTGCCATATGTGACGGGTACAACTGAATGCTTACTCCCCATTCACGTTCTAACCATCAATTCCAAAACAACTCTGAACACTGTCACTGTTTTACTGTACTTATTATACCATCTTACTAATTAGTAAGATGGTACCTAAAGTACAGTCGTTAAAACGGCCGCCTCTGCCCATCTGCAGGAAGTCATCCCGACCTTCGACATGGCGGTGAACGAACTCTTCTTCGAGCGTTTCCCCGACTCCGTCCTCGAGCACCAGATCCAGGTGCGCCCCTACAACGCCCTCAAGACCCGCAACATGAGGAGCCTCAACCCAGAGGGTGAGAACACGCACGCCCACCTACCCACTCCCTCCCAACACCAAAACCGTTCCACGAGAAAACACGCATGCCTCCCTGACTCATTTACATTCAAATCACCATTGGCTGATCAACCCCACACCCATATGTAGCGTTCGGGAGCTGGGCCACACATCACCGTCACGCCCCGCCTGTGTGAGAACCATGTCCCTCCTAAAGCGTCTGTGTACCCGTCTGTGTCTCCCCCCCCCCCACCCACACACACACACACCCCCCCCTGCAGACATCGATCAGCTGATCACCATCAGCGGCATGGTGATTCGCACCTCACAGCTCATCCCCGAGATGCAGGAGGCCTTCTTCCAGTGCCAGGTGTGCGCCTACAGCACGCGGGTGGAGGTGGACCGCGGGCGCATTGCCGAGCCCGCCGTGTGTCGCAACTGTAACACCACCCACAGCCTGGCGCTCATCCACAACCGATCCATGTTCTCCGACAAGCAGATGGTGAGACCACACACACACACCCGCCCAACGCCACACAGAAACGCACTTTCACCGTGTTCACCCCACCAAAGCCCTCGGCAGATCTCGCTCCACTTAACCTCCGGTTGAAACTTGAAAGGTTTCTTGTTCGCTTAAGTTTTCTTTCTTTTTTGTGCTATAGATTAAGGTCCAGGAGTCGCCTGAGGACATGCCCGCCGGCCAGACCCCTCACACCACGGTGGTCTACGCCCACAACGACCTGGTGGACAAGGTGCAGCCGGGCGACCGCGTCAACATCACCGGTAAGGGAGAGGAGCAACGTTACTTTGAAAACGGTTGTTTTGACTATACAAACTTTTTTTTTTTCCTACACATTTGTATTATGTCAGTTTGTATTTAGGTCATGTTGATGTTAAAAGAAAGGGTGTGTGTGTGTGATGTACGAGATTAATGTAGCATGTAAATGGATTGCATTTATATAGAGCTTTACAGTATTGCCGCACCCATTCATACACGGGCGGCAGTGTCAACCATGCAAGGTAACAACCAACACGTCAGGAGCCGTTAGGGTTAGGTGGTGTCTTGCTCAGGGACACCTCGACACTTTGGTTCGAGCCCGGGGATCGAACCAGCAGCCTTCCGGTTGCCAGACAACCGCTCTTACCCCCCCCCCCCATTCAACCCTGACCTTAAACTCCCTCCCCTCCGTGCGTCCACAGGCGTCTACCGCGCCGTACCCATGCGCGTCAACCCGCGCCAGAGCAACGTCAAGTCGGTGTACAAGACGCACATCGATGTCATCCACTTCCGCAAGACGGACGAGAAGCGTCTGCACAGGCTGGACGACGAGGGCGAGCAGAGGCTGTTCACGGAGGAGCGCGTGCAGACGCTCAAGGAGCTGGCCGCCAAGCCCGACGTGTACGAGCGGCTCGCCTCCGCGCTCGCGCCCAGCATCTACGAGCACGAAGACATCAAGAAGGTGTGTGTGTGTGTGGTGTGTGTGTGTGTGTGTGTGTGTGTGTGTGTGTGTGTGTGTGTGTGTGTGTGTGTGTGTGTGTGTGTGTGTGTGTGTGTGTGTGTGTGTGTGTGTGTGTGTGTGTGTGTGTGTGTGTGTGTGTGTACACTGCACACTTATTATTCTATTTTTATTTTTGAGCAACCTCTGGCACAATAATTTCCTTTGCGATTAGTTTTATCTTATCTTCTATTGTTTGGACTTGAGTCTCTGCTGACCACGCCCCCTCCCCCCCCCCCCCACCACCAGGGTATCCTGCTGCAGTTGTTCGGCGGCACGCGCAAGGACTTCAGCCAGACGGGCCGCGGTAACTTCCGCGCCGAGCTCAACATCCTGCTGTGCGGCGACCCGGGCACCAGCAAGTCCCAGCTGCTGCAGTACGTGTTCAACCTGGTGCCGCGCGGCCAGTACACCTCGGGCAAGGGCTCCAGCGCCGTGGGCCTCACCGCCTACGTCACCAAGGACCCCGAGACGCGGCAGCTGGTGCTGCAGACGGGCGCGCTGGTGCTCAGCGACAACGGCATCTGCTGCATCGACGAGTTCGACAAGATGAGCGACAGCACGCGCTCGGTGCTGCACGAGGTCATGGAGCAGCAGACCCTCTCCATCGCCAAGGTAAACATGGTTTGCATTTTATATCGCGCCTTTTATCCAAAGCGCTTCACGGTCTTGCCTCACATTCACCCATTCATACGGCGACGGCGGTGTCAACCAACACGTCAGGAGCAGTTAGGGTTAGGTGGTGTCTTGCTCAGGGACACCGCGACACTTGGCTAGGAGGGGGTAGCCCGGGGATCGAACCAGCAACCTTCCTGTTGTCAGACAACCGATCTTACCTCCTGAGCATGCATGATTGTATATACCAGATATACCACTGGCATTGAAGCCTCCTCGACCTCAACTCTTCAAAGGGGAACTTTTATCCTTTTCAATCATCTTTTCAAAGTGAACGAAACTCCATCAAATAATGGCGCCGTTTTTCCACACTATATTTCGCCACTGCAGGCATTTTTCACACTATAGATAGATATCTATTAATATATCTCTAATTACGGAGATATATTAATACATTTTCCGGCATCAGAGCCGAGATGCACCTGGTTAGTTTTTTTTCTGATGTGTTAATTCTCTGGCATCTTATGATTTTTCACGATCTCAAATGATAATTGGTGAATTAATTGATTTTCCGCATTTCTTGCAGGCGGGAATCATTTGCCAGCTGAACGCTCGCACCTCCATCTTGGCGGCAGCCAATCCCGTGGAGTCTCAGTGGAACCCCAAGAAGACTACAATCGAGAACATCCAGCTGCCTCACACGCTGCTGTCCAGGTGGGCCTCGCCGGTCGCCATTTAATTTTTGTTTTATTTATTTATTTGTTTATTTATTTAACAGGGACGATGGACAGTCATTGACTTTCCCAGAGTTTGCTAGATGGCTAAATGTCAAAGGGGAAGTAGTTTGGAGTTGAGTATTTATATTTCATCATTTGCCATTATTTGCTGTATGTAGACACTGGGGTTTGACAGTAGGAGCACACAATCACAACCACTGAAACTATTATAAAAAAAAATGTAAATGTCCATTTGTTTGGAACCACAAATCAAAGATGGCCACTGATTTATATGCTATTGATTTCCAGATTCGACCTCATCTTCCTGATGCTGGACCCCCAGGACGAGGCGTACGACCGCAAGCTGGCGCACCACCTGGTGGCGCTGTACTACCAGAGCGAGGAGCAGGTGGAGGAGGAGAACCTCGACATGGCCGTGCTCAAGGACTTCATCGCCTATGCCCGCTCCTACATCCACCCCAAGCTGAGCGAGGAGGCTGGCCAGGCCCTCATCGAGGTGTGTGGGCGTGTGTGTGTGTGTGGGTGTGGGCGTGTGGCGTGTGTGTGTGCGTCCACACAATCAATATAGCCCAATATTCTGCCTTTTTAATTAAACATATCTGCTTGTTATTGGCCGATACTTAAGATGGCAGTCATGGAGTGGAACTGTAAAAGTGGTCTCGTGCCATTCCTGATTATTCTGGTTTCTTCAGCTATCACAAAATTGCATAAAAATTGCATTTAAACTTCACATACAATATATCTGTGTGTATATGGGAAGTTTAAAGGCAATTTACGATATATAGCCTTATTTAAGACTATATATAGATGTATATTATTTTGGCTGATCTGAATTAATTATCGTGATAATCTTTTTGGCCATGTCGCCCGGCCCTAGAGGGAAGTGTCTCATAAACATTGGCTGTGTGTGTGTGGCGCCCCCCCCAGGCCTACGTGGACATGAGGAAGATCGGCAGTGGGCGGGGCATGGTGTCCGCCTACCCCCGACAGCTGGAGTCCCTGATCCGCCTGTCCGAGGCCCACGCCAAGGTGCGCTTCTGCGACAAGGTGGAGACCATCGACGTGGAGGAGGCCAAGCGGCTGCACCGCGAGGCCCTCAAGCAGTCCGCCACCGACCCCCGCACCGGCTTCGTCGACATCTCCATCCTCACCACAGGTGTGTGGGTGTGGGTGTGTGTTCGATGAATATTGACTACAGCACTTGCGGTGCTCCATTTTGGGTGTGTTGGCTTTGGTAGAAATAATTATTGCTGTTTCTTATATTACCGTTAGCTGTGTAGTTGATTTGTCAAGATTCAAGAACTTTACTGGTCACATACACATGCAGGATATGCAGTGAAATGAAAATGTGGCGATGCCCGTCGGAATGTGCAACAGAACAAATACAAATAACCAAAGAATCAAATAGCCACACTATTTACAGTCTTTATAGCAAAAGGAGCAGTTTGTTTATTTTTATAATTCCACATTTTTTGGAATATAATAATAAATGTAAAAACAAAGTCATATCAAGTAGACATATCAACAACAGGACAATATAAAATATTTAGTGTCAGGTTATGTGCATGTGAGTGGGCAGTGGAGGGGCCCTAGTGAGGTCAGAGTTCACTGGAGGTCAGTGGAATTGGATAATTGCTTCATGGTTTATTAACACATTAAGTCCCCACATTGAGGTTTTGTTTGTCTTAATTCAAGGTATAAGTGCGACTGCCCGTAAACGCAAGGAGGAAATCACCCAGGCTCTGAAGAAGATGCTGCAGTCCAAGATCAAGACCCCCGTCATGAAGTTCCAGCAGCTGTTTGACGACCTCAGAGGACAATCGGAGATTGTAAATGCATTTTATTTTGTATTTTTGGGTCCATCAGGGTTCTACCTTAAGTCAGGTCAAAGTGCAAACCAAGTGGGGGGGGGAAATAACTGAAATGAACAGCAATGCAGATCATCTGATGCCGTTGAGGTTTCTTGGGGCATTATAATGGCAAAAACATGCATAATTAATCATTTTCTCAATGCAATTCACTTGTTCCTACAATAGTTTAAAAACAAATTAAATGTTGCAGATTCATATGTCTCCTTTTGGCAACATGTTCTGACGTAAAAACGTTTTTATCTTCATTTTCAGGCAATTACTAAAGATCAGTTTGAGGAGGCACTCAAGGCCCTGTCTGACGAGGACTACCTGACCATCTCCGGGAAGACCATCCGACTGATAGCCTAAGAAACGCCCTGCAATTATGTACAGTGATAAATGGAAGGCATTTTGTCTTGTGTCTGAGAAAGTTATGGTAGTGTAAGAAAAATGTATAATAGTAAAAAAAAAAAAAAACGTTTGTTCGGATGAATCTTTTGTCTGTTGTGGATTTTGATAATATGGCTGGTTCAACCTTTGTGATATTGTGGTGGATTATGAAAAGAGAAACGCATGGCATCAAACATAAATAAAACAATATTAGTTATTGCCTATTAGTATTGCTATCTTTCATGTTTTGCTGTTAATGTTTTCATATCGTGCTAGAACGCAATGTGTTCAATGCCTCTTCAGTTCTCCAGGCTTGATCTGTTAACTGTGTTCACCTGTTTTGTCTGAAAAGTTGTAGCACTCAACCAGTAATAAAAAAAAATATATATCTATATTCACCACAAAGTGTATTTCTGGCTGGAAATAAATGACTTTCCATTTGTGTCTTTATATGCCTTGATACATCGGAAATAAATAAAAATAAAAAGTTCCCTAACCTAATCACTCAATCATTTTTCACCCCCTTGTATTATAAATGAATATAAATATTAACATAAGATGTTGGCAGCGCCTCGTCGTGATGCTGCTGTTTTATGCCGTGACGTCACAGCTCTTCTGGACTCGGCTGAAGAAGATGGCGGCGTCCGTAGGTTCGTATGTTTTGAGCTTGTGTTTTCGTGGACATAAAAAAATAAATACTGCGTAGCGCACGGATACGAACACGTCCTCCGGGAGTGGGTCGTGTGCGGGGGGAAACGCACACGACACACGTTTATTTTTTTTCATTCAACGCGGTGGTTACTTCGCCTGCAGTGAAGCCGGGGCTGGACGGGGATCAATGCTAAGCTAGCACCCCCCCGGGTTCTACCTTAAGTCAGGTCAAAGTGCAAACCAAGTGGGGGGGGGAAATAACTGAAATGAACAGCAATGCAGATCATCTGATGCCGTTGAGGTTTCTTGGGGCATTATAATGGCAAAAACATGCATAATTAATCATTTTCTCAATGCAATTCACTTGTTCCTACAATAGTTTAAAAACAAATTAAATGTTGCAGATTCATATGTCTCCTTTTGGCAACATGTTCTGACGTAAAAACGTTTTTATCTTCATTTTCAGGCAATTACTAAAGATCAGTTTGAGGAGGCACTCAAGGCCCTGTCTGACGAGGACTACCTGACCATCTCCGGGAAGACCATCCGACTGATAGCCTAAGAAACGCCCTGCAATTATGTACAGTGATAAATGGAAGGCATTTTGTCTTGTGTCTGAGAAAGTTATGGTAGTGTAAGAAAAATGTATAATAGTAAAAAAAAACAAAAAACGTTGTTCGGATGAATCTTTTGTCTGTTGTGTATTTTGATAATGGCTGGTTCAACTTTGTGATATTGTGGTGGATATGAAAAGAGAACGCATGGCATCAAACATAAATAAAACCAATAATTAGTATTGCTATTAGTATTGCTATCTTTCGTGTTTTGCTGTTAATGTTTTCATATCGTGCTAGAACGCAATGTGTTCAATGCCTCTTCAGTTCTCCAGGCTTGATCTGTTAACTGTGTTCACCTGTTTTGTCTGAAAAGTTGTAGCACTCAACCAGTAATAAAAAAAAATATATATCTATATTCACCACAAAGTGTATTTCTGGCTGGAAATAAATTACTTTCCATTTGTGTCTTTATATGCAATCGCCTTGATACATCGGTAATAAATAAAAATAAAAAGTTCCCCAACCTAATCACTCAATCATTTTTCACCCCCTTGTATTATAAATGAATATAAATATTAACATAAGATGTTGGCAGCGCCTCGTCGTGATGCTGCTGTTTTATGCCGTGACGTCACAGCTCTTCTGGACTCGGCTGAAGAAGATGGCGGCGTCCGTAGGTTCGTATGTTTTGAGCTTGTGTTTTCGTGGACATAAAAAAATAAATACTGCGTAGCGCACGGATACGAACACGTCCTCCGGGAGTGGGTCGTGTGCGGGGGGAAACGCACACGACACACGTTTATTTTTTTTCATTCAACGCGGTGGTTACTTCGCCTGCAGTGAAGCCGGGGCTGGACGGGGATCAATGCTAAGCTAGCCACCGCACAGACCCGCCACCACCAGTCTACACACACACACACACACGTACACACTAGACTCAGCCACCTCTTCACCGCCCATAGCGCTCGCCTCTACGCCATCTACCATAACCTCGACGGCCTACCCCACGACTGGCTGCACCGCATTCGCGCACACCCCACGTCACACACCAACAACCACCACACACGTAACGCGGAGGGGCGGGGGGGGCGGGGGGGGGGGGGGGGGGGGGGGCCCAGGGCGGACGGGGGGCCCAGGAGCGGCACGGGGGGAGGAGGGTCGGTACATGGTTTTTTTGGGGGGGATGGGTGAGGGCAGGAGAACCGCGATTGAATTGAAAGAAAATAAATCGTGTTTCTGTGCGTTCCCCCGCACACGACCGACTCCCCGGGGACTGTGTTCGTATCCGTGCGCTACCAGTATTTATTTTTATGTCCACGAAAACACAAGCTCAAAAACATACGAAACCTACGGACCCCAATCTTCTTCAGCGCATCCAGAAGAGCTGTGACGTCACGCATAAAACAGCAGCATCACGACGAGGCGCTGCCAACATCTTGATGTAGAGTAT